>JANCMC010033613.1:1277550-1376687 GCA_024363005.1 Charaxes varanes
TAACACGGTAAGTTCATCCCGCATTATAGAAAAAAGCGTTGTAGGAATATTCACGTACAACGCGATTGTACGTTAATAGAACCCCGAATGCGTATGATATTATACTATATTATACATATCATAATATTAAATATCATAGAATAATATTAGTTAATATAATATTAATGCGTTATAAGAACACCGTGATATAGGGGGGATTACAGTATCATCAAGCTAAAATTGAATCTATATTTTTACCTAATTTTACACGGACGAAGCCTAGGGAAACAGATAGTTACATTAAATTATGGACGAGACGGTGGGGCGTATTATCATTATACAGATAATTATAGTGTATGTCACTGAACTTCTCCTAAAAGGCTAAACCAATTTGAATGAATATTTTTGTATGCGTTTGTTTAATCTAAACCATCCAGTGTACCATCCAAACTGATTTGTGAATCAGTCCGGCAGATGGCGCTGCAGTCGGTATCTAGATTTAGAAATCTAAACTAGCCAGTGTACCTCCCAAACTGAAATCTAAACCATCCAGTGTACCACCCAAACTGATTTGTGAATCAGTCCGGCAGATGGCGCTGCAGTCGGTATCAAGGTTTTCTTTTCATCGATTTTTAGGCTCAGGCAGGACAACGTTTGCAGGGTCCGCTTGTAACCACATAAAAATATTGAGAGACATGAAAGCTTTTCATTTCACAAACGTCTTTCATTCTGTTAGATAATTCATCGTGAGTCGAAAAATCAACCGGGAACAAAAACCAAAACGGAACTCCAGGGATAATGACCGAAACCGGGGTAATCCCAGGTTACCAGGGCGCATTTTAAGCTCTATTATAATAGAGGTACTTTGTTTTTTCTTTTATTTTACACTAGCGATTCATCTCGGCTTTACACGACACGAGTAGAAGTTACAAATAAAAAAAAAATTACCACACAAAAAGAAATAAATATTTGTGAACGAGATACCTAGTCGGAAATGTTTTATAATAAACATACATTTCAATACAGTCCAGAACAACAATAATTATTACTATAGGCGAGTAAAATTAAATCTATATCTATACATAAAATCTATATCTATAGCTGAAGAGTTATTTTGTTTGTTTGCTTGCCCGCGGTAATCTCAGGAACTACTGGTCCGATTTGAAACAATTTTTCAGTGTTATATAGCCTATTTATTGAGCAAGGCTGTAGGCTATATGACATATACGTATATATCACGTTAAAATTGAATCTGCTTTTTTCTATTTAATTTTGCGCGGACGAAGTGGCGGGCACAGCTGGTTTTCTATGAAATGAAATGAAATGTGTAGGGCCTTAAATTCTTTTTTCTAGAAAAAACCTCGCCTAATCGGATAACCCTGGGGCAAATAGAGAAACAAAATTATAAACAAAATTTTGAAGCCTTCTATGGATAAAAGAACAGCTATTCAAACATCTTAACCTAAATTAACCGCATACTATTGGATTTATGATTTTATTTTTATTTTATTATTCAGGACGTCCTACAAAGGATACACACATTACATACAAGATCACAATCACACAAAAAAAACCTGTGTGCTCCTTTAATTACAGGGGACCATAGCAAGCAATTACTAAGCTAACAAAAAAATTAACAATATTAATTAAGTGCTAAAAATAAAGACATATTAATTAATTCATATGTTCTTAAAAAAATATTCTTATTGTATGGACGCGTGCAAGAAGTTTATAACATTTGGAAATATACATGTATAATGTACTAGCTCCAACTCGTGACTCCGTCCGCTTTTTTCCTTCGATTTTTGTACAAACTTTCAATCCATATTTCACCCCTTTCGAATTTCTTATTCGCTCCAAAAAGTAGCCTACGTCCTTGTCCAAGGCTCAATCTATCTCCATACTAAAAATTCATCAAAATTGGTTCAGGGATTTAGGCGTAACAACGTAACAGAATTACTTTCACATTTATAATTTAAATTAAATTTTTAATTTATTAAGGATGCCTGTCCTGCCTTGGACGTAAACCTTTTTAAGCGCTCGGATTTTCTCGAACCGTAATTGAAATATGCATATTTCTTAAATGTGGTAAATGCTATCCGCATGATTTTTATTTGTTTTTAAAGAATATAAGACTACTTATTTAGTGTTAGTTATTTTTTTTCCTAAAAGTGATATTTGTGCATTTAATAGCCTTGTTAAGTTAAAAAAAATTAGGTCGTGCGGTGCCAGATTTCGGTATGGAAACAAAGGCCTTTTAAATAATAAATATCCATTAACAAGTGATCATTTTTTTCTTATTTTATTATTTATTATATAGACAACATAATCAAAGATTAAAACTATATGTCATCGCTTTTATTTTTGAGGTACGAGCTTTTGAATATGAGACGAGCTTCAAAACGCCCTACTTCTAAGTTCTTTGTCCTTGCAACAGTGTCTGTTTGTCTATCTTTGTGTCTGTCTGACAGTACCCTTTTTCTCGGAAACACAAACAGTTACAAAGTTGAAATTAATACCAAATACTGAGGTCTGTAATCCCTTGAAGCTGTGAAAATATCATCTTTCTAAATATACGCAATCAAAAGATATGATTATTTATGTCGTATTCCCTATACCAGTACATTCGAAACAGAAATAAAAACCTATAGGGTACTTCCCGATGTCCCAGAACCATGAAATTTGGCAATACGTCAAATCTTGTAACACAAATATAGGAAAAAATCCGAAAACTGTAAATTTATTCTTGCCTAAATGTCTGTTCGTCTATCTGTCTGTTTGTACGTAACAAATTTTTCGATATGACCCGAATAAGAAGGCCTAAGTCGACTTATTAATTTTACGCGGACGAACTCGCGGGAAACGGCTAGTGTACAATAATAGCCAATAGCAATATATGTTTGTATATAGTAGGCACCAGTTGATGTTAGCCAAAGCGGTGATAAGTTCACAATAAGAAAACTTTATCAAAAGTAAGTACAGAAATAAGTAAAGTCCTTAAGATGAAAGACAGGCAGCGTCTCCTTCAAAGTTTTAACATTTCATACGGCCAAAGAATTAATTATAACGCTCTAGAGATCTCTTAATCTATTCTGTACAGGAATTCTTTGACGCGGCATTCTTATAGTTAGAACAATGAAGTGCAGACTTTTTATACATGTTATTGAATTAGTAAAAGTTTTGGATATTTTTTTCTAAGTTTTCCTTAATTTTACCAGTTTTTTTTTTATATTTTTTAATAATGGCTTGTTAGTTTATTGTTAATATGACAATATTTTAGTTCCCATTGTCATATTTATGAGGGTTTTTTTTTAATCTATACTAATGTATAACGCTGTAGAGTTTGTTTTTTTGTTTAATTGAACGCGCAAATCTCAGGGAATATTTGTCCAATTTGAAAAATTATTTCAGTGTTAGATAGCTTATTTGTAGAGGAAGACTATAGGCTATATATCATCACGCTAAATGTTGTCACCTAATTTTACGCGGACGAAGACGCGAGCACATCTAGTATAATTTGCTTGAACGCGCTAATCTCAGGAACCTCTGATCCGATTTGAAAAATTCTTTCAGTGTTAGATAGCCCATTTATCGAGGAAAGGTATATATCATCACGCTAAAATGTTTCACCTAATTTAACGCGGGCGAAGTCGAGAATATCAAGTAGTAATAATATAAAATTGATGTGTTTGTCTGTAACGTCAAAATAAAATTATCTTCCTTTATTTATGGAAAATGCATAGAATAACAAAATTTGATAAAAAAATTCTCGTGTTACAGTGTTTATTGCCAAGCTTTTCCAGTACGGCTGAACCGATTTTTATAAAAAATTGAGCATATTTGGTAGGTCTTTTACTAGCAATTTGTTAAACCCCTAACTGTTGCTTTTATGTTTTTGAAAACTTTACACCTATTCGGCGCAATGACAAATTTTTTTGTAAAAAATTAAGAAACATTTTATTTGTTGCCAATATACTGTACACGAACCTATAAGATTTTAAGACAAAAAATGGCTTATAACAAATATATATCATAAAAATTTTGTTATCCGACTGTGAATAAAAGTATTAATTAGTATAAATATAAGTATTTGTTCCTTTTATAAGAAATCTTTATCAAAACGACTACTTAGAAATATTAACTGTAATGTTTTATTAGGATAATAAATTATTAGTGAGCAATACTTGGAACAATTTCTTTATGATTTGGGACACAGTTAAGTAGCACACATTACTCGGCCGAATACTGTATACATGAGTATAGAAGTCTTGAATTGAATGCGTTAACAGATATATGATTCTAATAGCTTCAACCCGCGACTTTGTCCCTATTGTTTTCTTGGACTTTCATAGAGACTTCAAACTCCTATTTTACCCCTTTAATTTTGGCGACAAAAAGTAGTCTATGTTCTTCTCCAAAGTCCAATCTATCTCTGCACCGAAATTCATCAAAAATGATTCAATGGCTTTTGTGTAAAAACGTAACATAGTTACTGTCATATTTTTTAAATATGAAAGTAACTTAGAATCTGTACGCGAAATAATACTAACTTATATTATATTAGTAAGGATTACTATACTATACGAATATTATATTATACTATACTAATATAGGAGATTAAAGAGGTTTCTTTCTATGATAGAAAATTTATATAAAACGTATCTTACTTGCAAATACATAAAGTAATAGAAAAGGTGATTGTTTTAATCGTATAGTCGACTAAGAAATTTGCCACGCTAAGGTCGAATTTTGTTTGCACGTCAATTATTTAAAAGGCGTATTTTTCCTTGTTATGCATTACGTAAAAAAAATGTTCTTTATTTTAATTTATCAACGAATGACTTTATTTTATAATATGTACAATGTAATTTAAATAATAAGGACAAAACTATATACATAATAATAATAATAAAAACTTATTCTACATTAAACTAAAAGTAAAAAGAAGAAAAAAAGCATAATACATAATAAAAATAATGTATGCTCATTTGTTCCCTCATAGCGCGTCTACTACATATTGGTAATAGTTTCTTAGGTGAAAACAATTGAACCTGATAAAAAATAAGAAACTGCAGATCACTTCAACGAAAGCAAATTCATACTCGAAAAAAGTTTCGTGCGAAATATAAAATATTTTGTACGAAACTGTTTTTAACGCAACGCCTACAAACCCTCGATATTTTCTTAGAAGTACCGAAATATTCAATAAAAGTAATTTTGACCAAACAGTTTATGCGTAACGCCTTCGACTCGAGGTGTGTTAAGGCTCTCAGCCGAAGGGCGGGGCGGCTGAAACCCGGGGCGGGGAAACTTTAGATTATTTGGTTTGAAGGCTTTTTACACTTGTATTGTAAAGTTTATAACTTAAGTGGACCGTATTAATTATGATACATTTAGTAATCAAGTTTGTCCAAAAGGTGTTACGTTCGTGCTGTTAAAAAAATGCAAAATAAGAAAAAGCAAGATCAAGTGGAATTTCAGACAAAATTTATCAATTTATGTAAAATAAACAACATATTCCGTATATACAGAACCTTTTGAGGCAGGTAACATTTAAGACTTTTTTCTTAGTTTCTGGAAAATCGAGCTCTTAAGTAATGCCTATAGATATAGTAATGCCTATAGAATTAAATAATGCCTATAGATACTACCTTAAGACCTAAGTTATATCAAATGGAAATCGGCTGAGCTGGCCACTGGTCTCAAAGATGATATTCAATCTTAAAATCCTGAATGAGTGGTTTTTGATTATCGAAAATTTTACTGTACATTAAATAGAAAATCTTATTTTTTCTACATAAATATACAAGGTGTAAAAGTTCAGTACATGATTCTAGACTCCCCTATGGTGAAATTTTTCGTCGACTATTTTTTTGAAATGTACAATTTCTTAAACTGAATACTGTATAACATCATTATTTCTATCTGTACCAGTGAGACTTTAAATCAGAAACAAATTTCTTCAATATTTTTACAATAAACCGCAATGTAAATAAAACTTAAAAGTACGTAACAGGGTTAGAGCAGCGCGGGTGGTTGACTTGTTTTGCACGTCAACATTTTGTTGACGATTGCTTCCCAATGTTCACGATACATTGCGCGCTCAAAAATGGGTAGAGGATGCAATTACAGTAACCTCTCATTTCCGAGGTGAATGATTTTTGTGATTTTATTTAGGACATTAAAAGATATCACAAAGTTTGCGGTAGAATGTCTTTTACACCCTGTGTATCTGTAAATAGGTACCTTTAAGAAAAATGAGCTCAAAGGCGGTGATTGCTTTGAACTGAGAAGAGCCAGGCGTGATTGGGCGGGGCGCACGATTCCTAGGGCGGGGAGCCTCACTATTTGGTTTGTAGCAATTTGTGTGATTAATTACAAGGGCGGACACTTGGCCTGGAAGATATTAGCACCTGCTTAGATGTTAAAAGAAATTGCTTTTTGGGTTCTGGTACCTATTATAATACCTACCTCTAATTTAGATACTTTTACTAAATTCATAAAGGTAATTATGCAGTTTGGTTAACTTTCCCAAAAATGCATATTAATTTTTTTTCTCGAAGTTTTTTTTGCACTCTATTAAGTTATATTCCGGCGCTGGAGGCTGACATTTTTAATTTGTGAAATCTTCGAGTTATGGATGCTGCTATATGGCATTTTAAATCATTTTTTAAAAATCATTAGAGTATAAACAACAACATCGAGAAGAAAATAAAATTATAAATGCATTTTATAAATGCATATACATATATCTGTATGTCAATTAATTCATAGTTCAAGTTAAAATATCCCTCATGAAAGTTGGATATAAAGAATTACCGATGATTCAGCAATACATAAAAGTACTAAAAGTTCTATTCTTGAAAAACAGCAGGGCGTCCCTATTGGAGTGTTCTTTGGTATTGTGGAACAAACGCCGTTACTACAAAAACTTACTGATTGACACGAATGCATGTCTATGGCGAAATAAGCCACGAAACCAGCTCACAGACCTAGTGCACGTAAACAATAAATAATAAATAGGAGAGACGGTTGTAACATTTAATATATATTCAATGCCTAAAGGAATGGAACATATATTATTTCATACTTTTTTATTTCTCGAACGTGTCGAAATAGGTTGAAGGCGATAAAAACAAGTATTTAATTGTTATTTTTTTATTTCATATTGATTTTAATTGGAAGTCACACAATTAAAGAAATACTTGTACAAGAACATATATAATTTTTATCTTAATTTATTTCCCTGTTATTTTTACTCCTTACAATAAATCTTTGTTTTATAAATATTAATAAAACATAATGCAATTTCATTGCTGTTTCTTTTTAAGACTAAAAGTTGACTTTTAAATCCTGCACATGTAGCCAGAATTTGTAATAAAATAATCTCTTTATCAATAATTATTATCAATATTTTATAAGTATTAGGAACGATAATCCCAAAGGATAAGTATTATAAATTATTTTTTTATCTCTTCCAATTATTATAGATATCCAGATATCTTTATTTTAATTTCTACAGGATTTATATTTAGGGCAGTAAAAATACTCGAACGTTATAGTTTAATATAAATACTAACAACTGTCTCCGCGACTATTTCGGTTGTTATCCGATGATCTTACGGCCTTATCTTAGATCTCGAGTATGAAAGGAGATGTTATCAGGATCCGAGAGGGTCTATAATCCTACGGGCAGATACAATGGGATCGAATCAATGAAACACGTGGATGGCTATTCACGCCTGTTAAATTGAAGATGCAAAGCATTTTTTATACCACTGACTAGTAAAGTTTTGACTAATATATACTTTACGATGTAGGTAAGAGTTCATATTTGAAGTGGTTACGTTCCAAAGACTCCCTATATGGTTTTCTGACGCGCCCGAGTATTGCGTAAAATCCTCTCTTGGGCTCCCATACTAATATAATATAGTGCAAAACTACTAATTAAATTTATACGATTATATGGCCTGTCTATGATTGATTATTATTTAATACCACAAAATTTATTATACGTATTGTTATATTTCACATACATTAAACAAATATATGTATGTTTATTGTTGAAAATTTACATATTTATCTTTTATATTCAGAAGATTTATATTATTATAAATTATAATGTGTGTCTATTAGTATTTGTATTTGATTATTTTAAATATTTTCAGAAACTGGTTGTACTCGCAGTCGCGTTAGCTGTAATATCAGCGCAGGAGACCAAAGAAAAAGTTGAAATCCTCACAGAAAGAACTCTAGTCAGAGATGACGGCTATGATTTTGAGTAAGGTTTTTGTGCATTAATAGAAGTATTACACATTAGCAGTAAAATCTCTTACTACGTATGATGGAAAGATCTGAGAAAAGAATGTTTATAAGCGCGCTTTTATATGCGGAAAACTCTTTTATATATTTTAAACTAGCTCTACCCGCTCTGTTGTGACTTTTGATTCTATTCAAATTTAAGGATTATATTTCTTTTATGGCAAACCCTAACTATTTTATAGGAAACTGTAAATCTTTTCATTTGTGTATCTGAGTACTTGATACGGGTTATTAAACGCCTGAACCGATTTAAACACTATTTTAACTGAGAAATAGCTGAAATTATAAAGAATAATGTAGGCTGCGTTATTTTAGCAATATAATTGGTTTAAAAATCACTAATCATTACACATTCCCCAGACTTAGTCGCGGATAGTGTATAATAAATTATATAAGCACCACTTACAGAAGCAACACAAGTTGTCCCGCATCTGCGATCCCCCTGGTGTTGCAGTTGTCCATGGGCGTCGGTAGTCATTTAGGTGAACCGCCTTCACGTTTCCTCTTTGTTATATAAAAAAATAGTAAAAGGGGAAACGGGAGTATGAAACATAGTTAAAAAGCATTCCTTTAATGCTCAAACTATTGGAAGGGATGACAGATTGCAGAATTAAATAATTAAACTTTAACACATCGTAAAAACCCGTCACAGCGAAAGCTTTTAGCCACTTAGTGGTTGAATCTGGCAAAGACAGAATGAGCTTAAATGTTTAGGCTAGTAAATTTAAAGACTTAAACAAGGGATTCCGTGAATTAATACAAATTCTAGTTTCATTTTAAGTGAATGTACTTCGCAGACCTTCCTCTATATGAACTACAATTGTGCCAAATTTCATATTCTTCCGTCAGCACAATTTTCGTAAGATACTTAAAGTTTTCGCTTTACGTATTTATAAATTGTACGTATATACGTGTGTGTCACGTATTTATATATTGTATATAAATTAGTTAGTGTTCCTAAAAAGTCGTATTATATTTCAAAGCTTTTACCCTTGTTATCTACCTTATAAAATAATATTGGAATATAGTATGTTTTATTAATGTAAACTTTTGTCACAAACGTTCTCAATTTAAAAGCGTAAAAATATTCAATTTAAATATAAAAGTTTCCAATCAGTCGTGCAGTACAAAAAAGGCACTTGAAATTTTCAAGTCGATATATTTTACATCTAAATACAATGTATATTCTTCTGTGCGTGTAAATGGCATTGATTGATCTTAAATATAATATTTAGATTGATTTTAATAGATTTAGATTCAAAATCAGATCAGGTAGATAACGGTCTAACCTAGTTCGGGGATTAATTCATCTTTTGTTAATTCGGGCACGACTTGCTTAATCGTCTTCTATAAATTTATGACTAAATTGCAATATACTATTTTTTCAACTACGCAGTAATTTTATCATTACTCACTATAAAACCGATCACTAAGGACGCATTTTCTACTTAAAACCCAATACACTGCAGAAATGTTGTATGAAATCTCATTATTGCCCTGTTTTTCATTACTCCATTTTTTCCAAGCCGAAAATCGGCCGAAAAAATGTTATTTATTATTAGGATCAAGCGAAATATCTATATTTGTATCAAAATATTGTCATAATCCTTATTTTTTTTCAACAGAAACCTACATAAAGTTTAAATAATTTATTTTATTTATTTGTTCATTAACACAGTTTACGTCAAATAAATGACTTTGCAATTATAATTAATAAACTAATAATAATTATGTAGTAGCAAAATTACAAACTAAAACAAACAAAATAAATTGATATTATAATTAAATTATATATCGATAGAAAATACATTGGCCACCACTAGTAGATAAGTGGTGTCGCATATTGATGCGTCGGCATCGAACCCGCGATACGAGTATTTTTAATTAACACAGGCATTAAGTTGTCTACCTTAGGAACAGACGTCCGTGTGTCATATAGTCCTGTATATATTTATTTATTAATCTTTGTTATTGATGAATACATAAAGGCGCAAATACCCAGCAACTAAGTTTAGGTTAATTATTCAAACATCCAAAAGTTATATAAGATGTCATTAGGCAGTCTGTAATCTCATTGCATTGATTTAATCTGTCGTTGGATACGAGAAGACTGTAAGGAAGAACTAATTCTAATATAAACGAACGAGGCGAGGGTCAAGCTTACAGCTAAGAGGCTTACGGCTTACTGGGTAAATAATAAAGGTGGACAATATGGTTACAGTTTTTAATTAGAGGTAGCGCCATACTTATAGTCAATATTTCTATAGTGTCTTCTTATAGCCTACAAAATATCTTAGCATATCTTACAGTCTAAAAATATTTAGATAACTATTGCTTATTTAAGTTGACTGGCACAAATACAGAAATGTTGTACAGACAATACAATTATAATATTAGATTACAACAAATTCTGGAATATAAAACATGCTGAAAATTAGTAGGTTAGTTTCCACTAAAGAAATCCTAATAATTTTTTGTTCTGGACAGTTGACAGCGGTTTTAATATTACATAAATCAAGAGACATTACTAACATAAGTTAGATTGTTAAATATTTTGAAAATATAAACCAAATCAATTAATTTATATACATAAATAATGTGACACCGAACAGCAATACAAACTAAGGGTCAGTGATTCGACAGAACAGCGACGAATCGACTAATTTAACAACCATCTAAACTCGACTTTAAATACTTTAATTTAAGGTTGTAAACGCTTCGAAGCGCGGTTCTACCAATCATCGAACCTCTCGGACTATAGAATCCTTTTACAAAATATCAATTCAATTTTAAATACTTCAGTCTAGGGAACTAATTGCTGCCGTATGTCGAAGGATTTAAGGTTAAATTTCGATAATATTGAGTTTAAATGCAAGAAATCACAATGTTGAGTTTAATTTAACTTGTAACAAATTTTGTTGCTTAAAACGCTTCAAGACTTTTTTCGTCGTGCAAATGAGCACCGTATCTCGTAGTATTAATGGTAAAAAATCTACTAGTAAGCGTGGCTTTGGTGATTTTTGTGAAATGCTTATATTTTGAAACCAAAGAGTTACTAATGGTAATTCAGTAATTCTTTAAAGGAGTTTTGAATTGATGGAAAAAGGAGATATTGATTGATGTTTTCTAAGCAAAACACAGAATTTCCCTTCAGGCTAAAAAGACCCATATAGTATTTTTAATGAAGAATAAAAGTAATAATTTAGGCATGACTAAAATTTTCATTTCCTCCAATTACGTTTCAAACTAGTGCCTAACTAGCGGTTGGGGGATTGATACGAATAACGTACGTATTTCTATCCAACGTTTCTACCATTGCCCTATAACGGCTCAGAGCTAACTTTGCTTGACTGATATCTTTTTATCCTGTATCCGTCTCCTGGTTCTAAGCTACCTCTCCACCAATTTTCAGCCAAACCGGTTAAGCCATTCTTGAATTATAAATAGTGTAACTAACACGACTTTCTTTTATATATATAGATTGTTAAACTACCATTTTTTAAAGTTTGTGTGAAGAAAGAAGAAGAAAAGAATTTGTTATTGAAATCTAGATTTATATAACAAACACCGGCACTCTGGATATTATCTTAAATCTTTATGTTAAATCATGAAACAGTCTATTACTTTCTTTAGTTACAGTAGAATAAAATTTAATTCACCTTTTCTTGTTGCAGGAACTATGAAGTTATTACTCTCTGTTGAGATTTAAGAGCATGGACACCTAGCCGCCGTGCAAACACTAGTTCAAGCGGGTGCATGCGTCGCAGCTACTAACAAGGTATGCGCTCCTGGTATTTACTTGCTACTCCAGTAGTTAACTTACAGTTTACTTTACGCTGTGATCACTTGAGTGCATGATCAAACATTCATATCAGGTAACTAACTCAAGCCATAAATTTTAACTGCCAATAAATAACTGGAGGTGAGACTATTTTACAAGGCTCTTTTCTTTTATCTCTGCCGGTAACTTTGTAGAATAATTATGGACATTATTTTTTTATTTCATTTGATAAACCCAAAAAAGATGTCGTTCGATAAATTCTAGCTTGACCTTTGCAATATAGAAATCACGTACAATCGTTCGCGTGGTAGTCGAAACTAATTCGTCATACGCAATCATCATTGTCAACGCCAATCATCGATACTGATGGTGTTGAGCAGATTAAATTGATTAAATCACGTTTGAGAAACCTTCACAATTTACGCGTTTGTCTTATTACTTAACGCTTAATGTAGTATCAAATGCATAATTTGGCTTATGGTTGTTACAATAATAAAATAAAGAGTTCCCAATCGAGACTGTTTTGTAGATGTGTAAATACTTTTTATATAAATATTGTTAATACTATTAGGTTTCCTAGGTAATGTTCTTATTTTAATTTCTTTTCTTTAGTTGCTCTTTGTTTATGTTCAGTTTCGGTTTTACTCTCGTTGTAAATAGATAGGTAGATAAGATAATTTATTTCTTCAATAAAAACGTACACGTACATCACTGAGGACTAATTACATTGCATGTATGTATTATATGTAAGTTGTGTCTCTGATACTTAAAATAGGTAAAACCTGAGTTATGAGTATCAGCAGCCTTCCATTTTGTCCATATAAACATTAAATGCGTAAATTATTATGTTCTCTTAATATAGTTATTCTTCCCTCTTTTCCTAGCCTTTAATTCCTCTCATCATCACAATCCTGCACATATAGATACATAATGAATAAATTACGCTATCTACGAGTCTCACATAAAAAAACACAGAATTCATTGTGTAAGTGTTAGTGTAAATGTTACCACATAGTAGGTATGCAAAGTAATAAATTATAATAAACAATAACATATTAATATGTAGTTATAACATGTTCGTTCATGTTATCTGGATTGGAACAGTTCTAGTTGGTTAGAGGTAAATCTTTCTCTCTATAAACAGAAGAACAACGACATTCTCCAATGCGCGGCGGCCAGAGGGTCCAAAGAGGTGACCGCATTTGCGCTATCCCTTGGCGCCAAGATACAGGGTTGCGATGCCACTGGGGACACTCCCCTGGCCCTCGCAGCTCGCGCGGGCTACCACGCTGTATTGGAGCTACTGCTCGATGAAGGTGCTTCTGTGGACGCTGTTAATAAGGTACTTCTCGTTTTTTGTATGAAAGGCTGTGCCTTATTAGCATATGAGCTAATTAAACCATTTCTTAGGGTGTCACGTTACGGGAGGCACAAATAACAGCATTAAAAACGATTTCGCCACTGCGATTCAGCGTCTTTCCAGGTTACTTACAAAACACGTAAAAATTGATAGAGATTATAAAATAATAAGAGGTTTTTATTAAGTTATTTTGTTTTACTGTCTCTGTGTTTTTTTTGTGGAGTCAAACAATAAATTGCTTACAATTTTACAAAGTTTATAATGGCCATACTTCTCACTTCTCAATACTTATATGTAAATGCTACCCTTCTTCTTTTCGTGTCGACAACGAAACAGACTAGATGGTCCCGTCCTAAAATGCAGTCCGCGAATAGCATCCCCCGTAGCCCGAATCAAATGCTGCCGCGTGCAGGTGGCAGGCCAGAGAAGACACGATATTAGATGTCCCATTTGTTGAAGAAGCTACATAAACTCTCCAAATTATAACCTCCCAGGAATCCAACCTGAACAAGTTTTCTTTACTTCGGCCAACTTGCGTCCGGAATCTATTTAAAAATTTCCAAGTTGTCCATGACAACTTAAATCCAGGAGGAACATTCTCGGAGACTGGAACAAAGGAGTTAGGGAAAGTTGAATCATTCCGAAAAACCTCTACTCTCGTTCACGATTGAAGAGTACTTTACCCTTAAAATAAGCTTAATTAAACCTCTACCCTCAAAATAAGTATCAATACTTTCAGCACACGTGTTACAGACATGATTTATTGGCTATTTCTTGGTATAAACTTGTTAAGACTTGTACTTTCTTCCTTATGATAAGAATCTGAGGCAGCTTAAACTTTTCTTAAGAGCTAAGAGGGATATTGAAGAGAGTTTTTACCTTAAAGTTTTATAATACGGTCTATTTTATAATCCTTGGACATATTATTGCTCAGATATTTAAGTTATAGTGATTAATTATAATACCGTAGAATTTTTATCTATCGATTAAGTTATATTTATCGATTCGTCTTTTTAACATGAAGATCCCTATCGAAAAAGGATATGTGCACTTTTGAATTTTCCAAATTATTTTTTATCATTTCTTTCCATCCTACATATCTATGTATCCATAGATATCTATCTATGGATATACATACATAGATAATCCATGCCCCCCGAAAACGCGCAAAATCATCAAAAATGTGTAAATAGAAAAAACAAAAGACATAGTTGAATGTATCGACTTTCAATTCCGGGAATCTAATATTAATGTATCTATTAGCGAGCTTTGCAGAATTCATGAAGTGTTTTTAGGGAAACTGGGTCATGCTAGTACTGCCAACGTTTCAGCGATTCGGATAAAAAACCTCAAATGAATTCTTGATTTAGCTGACATATTAAAATGTCGTCACGAGAATATAATATCTTTCTGGAATGAGGAAATGAAGACAATAGAAAAATTTTATGAATGTAATAGATACTTGGCTGACTTTTTTGTGCGCTCTTCTCAAATCAAGGCACAAGAAACCTTCTTAGCTTTTAAGTGGCATATTTTCTCATCATAGTATCATCCAATAAGTCAGTAAAAACAGTAAAATTGACATACAAAACTGCTTGTTGAACAGTTTAATACATGAGTAAGAACTTAAATATATTATCACCAGCACTTAATTATGTACTATAAAAAAATTCTAAGAAAAATAATATAAAAAAATAATAAAAAAAAAATGATTTTCGTAAATGCTTTTAAAAAGCCGATTGGAATAAAAACGTTCGCCTTTGACTTTATAATCAACTGTTTAACCTTTCCCAGTAAACAAATCACGTTGCCTATTTGGCATGGCCGCCGGCGGTCGGCTTGTTTGCTCCTTTTGTTGAAATGACATAAAACATACAATTTGTATACGATGCCCTTGTAAATTACCCACACTAACATTTATTAAATGCAAATATTTTATTACACTAGCAGGATTATTAAATACATTCTGCCAGTAGAATATCCTACGTAAGGTGACGTCCTGTTACCCAGATACACTTCCAATTTATCAGTCTGTAGTTTCAAACATTTTGTCTCCGATTTTCAAAACTGGACAGGACAAGAGCTAGTCAATTAATTTTGTAAATAATTTCTTATATATGCAAATTTAAATAAAATTTCGTCCGGCGCAATCACCAGAAGGCTTATTCGATTTTCATGTGAATTTCACAAGAAGATAAGTACTATAAAAGGAATTCTCGAGCTGTAATTAGCTCTAAATGATAGATCTAAGTTTCTGAAATAAATAATTTTATTTTTATTTATTTTATATAAAAGATCTAATTTAAATTACTTTGCATAAGTTTCTAATAGCAAAGTAATGATAGAGGAACGAATTTTGGCTTCGCGAAAACTCAATGGTTCTCAAATATACGTAAATTTTATTACTATATGTTTTTTTACGCCTAATCGATTTTTAAGTGAATAATTTTCGCAATTTAGTTCGGTCCCTCGGTTAGTAAGTGTTTTATGTAACCCTAGCGCCTTTGTTCCTAATTGTGTTAACTTTTTTCATTGTCTTTGTTTACCGCGTTGTCGCTTAAATTTTAAATTGTTATAACGTTTTTATAGTACTTTATTGTATTTTTTTTTATTATTTACATATAAAAGTCCTGGCTGGTTGAGTGACTGTGAGATTAAACCAATATTTTCTGTAGACCAATAGAATTCATCCGTTAATTCTAAATTTGATAAAGCGCTTTCTTGGTTGACTACAGTCGATTTGATACAAATTCAAAGCAATGTATGCGGTCGTACATCGTATAAAGTTTCTTCCAACTTGCCATACACACATAGAAATACCTATTGTACTGAACAAACTACTTTGTATCACATACATAATGATACATCCATACGAGTGCGAAAACAAAGGGATCTCTTTGAATCCATTACCAATAAAGTCTTTTGGATGTCAAATACAGACGAAAATAAATTTTTTGTTCTTTTTGTTACAAAGGAAATATTGTATATTTCTGTTAGTAATGTCGGACTCGATATTATGTCATTTGTATGATATTATATCTCCTTTATTTACGTTGCTTACAAGGATACGGATGGCAATGAATTTATAAAGGACCAGAGGCCCAGCTCGAGAAAATTTAAAGGCGCTAAAATTTTAAGAGGATCTGAAGGGAGGCTCTCTGTTAATATTTAAAAATCTTGAACGAGCACTACGTAACTTTCAAAAGTGAACTTTATTTTAGTCAGGGCCCAAGCCGTAGTATACTATACTTTGTCTCGATTTTCCTCACAATATAGCAGAAATAAAAACCAGTTACTACAAGAAATATACACAACGTAATGGAATATTTAAATATAAAAATAAAACTTTATTGTCAATCTCTAAATGTATGCAAAAACATGTACATGTTTACACGAGTTGTTAACTAATTTTAAACATTTATTAAGACGTACAGAAATTAAAAGCTTGTATTAGGAGTGGGTGCGACAATACCCCAACGGCGGTGGGGTTTAAACCGGGTACCTTGCTGATTTCAGTTCATACCTTATACCGTTGAGCTATTGAGGCTTAATACTATAATTTTATATACTAAAACGGCGATTTCCAAAGACAAGATGTCACATGTATAATTTATTTCACATTTTATCACTTTACAGCAATCTTATTTGGCACTAATAGATACTTCACAATAATCTAGCAGGGCTTCCGCTTAACTGTTTATGCAAATTAATAATGTCTCTCATATTTTTTTTTGTGTGTGGTTTCTGCTGTTGGCCCTATTGGCCTCGACAGCGTCACCGGTAGTTGGGGGGGGGGGGGACCTCCTCATACAGATTTAAGTGAATACTTTTTATCTATTTAATGTAATTTAAGTTATTTTGTAATGCTCTATATACCTTTGAGTAGCAATGGTACCAGTCATGAGCCACATTGTTTTTTTCTACAGTTTGTTGTTTTGTGTACAAATTGCTGTTGGTGTATCTCATAAAAAAAAAAAATAAAAAAAAAAAATAGATAGTTTTTTTTAAAATTGGAAGTAAAGTATTAAACAGATACTTTTTTAGATAAAATATTTGAATTTTTTTTTTTATTTAATTAATGTTGAGGGCATATAATTGTATTACCGTGACTCCTGCAATGGCTTCATTCGTGGCTCTCCGGACTCATTTCTTACGCTTGTTTGAAAGGGATTTTGCGATAGTACCAGATTAAAGTATCAGGGGCGCTTGCAAGTTTGTATGAGAGCACCTAATTTTTTGCTACACTAAATTAGAAAAGTAATTAGTAGACGCTCGCTAAGAACGGCTTTTGCGACAGCGTCGGACTAAGGAGGTCTAAGGGGTTTACAAGTTTCTATAAAAAAACTTAATTATTACAAACTTGATATTTGGAGTGGGAGGTAATTAGTAGAAGTCCGTTAAAAACGGATTTTGCGACAAGGCTTTAAAATTTAAATATCTTACTTATAACAAAAGCTATTCTAGACAAGTTTTCTTCTGTTTTACGTTACAGGTAGATATGCTTTCCTTAAAACGGTAGAACCAATTTGATGAAAGAATAATGCTTTCAGGACATAAATATTGATATTTATCATTGTACAACACTCAGGATGTATTTAGTACTATCTGAGTGAATTCATCGATTTTGCTACGGTTGTTATGTTTTTGTGCGGAGCTCCAATTATTTTTCTAAAAGTAAAGTTAGACGTATTCCTTATCCATATCTGTTCTTTATTTTATGTTATTCCTGGCAACATTGTCTATTTGCCAGTGAGAGTCCCGTTGAAATCAGCCCAGCCGTACCGGATATTACCCGGAACAAACACACCCACAGACTGACCGTCAAAAATGTTTTAAGTTGCGTTTTTATTTAAGGTATCGTATAGGCAGTCGCAAACACTTAAAATTTTTATTTCGAAGGTTCTTAAGTCGTATCCGTTCGGAAATATCGAAGCTGGCAACTGATTCCACAGGGAAATTGTGCGAGGCAAAAAAATTCTAGAAAAGTGTTTGTTTGTTTGTTTGCTTATATGCGCTACTCTGGAACTACTGGTTTGATTTGAAAAATTATTTCTGTGTTAGATAGCTCACTTATCGAGGAAGGCTATATAATTATCACGCTGAAATTGAATTTACTATTTTACCTCATTTTACGTCTTATATATCTTTAAATATTCCGTCTTACTCTCTTCTTTTCCGTCTTATTCTTTCTATTTCTCTTAGCTCATTGCTATCGAGGTTTAAGGTAGTGAAAATAAGTCATGTTTATTTATACTGAAACCGAAAAGGTAATACCAATATTGGCAGGCAATCACCTATTCTACAAATATGTGCGGAGTACAACCACATATCTACCAAAATTCCAGGCATTGACATATTTCGCGACAATCTGTCTAGTTTTAAAAGTAAGGTAGTGGAAATTTTCAACTAGCCACTGAATTGCTTTTAAAAGTAGATAGATGATTGTTTTGATTATTTTATTTGTTTTTATGGTTCCTTTTAAGCCTAGTAGTTATTAGAAATATATTATGAAATTTTTAGTGTAAACCTGTTGCGAATGTTAAGTTCACTATTCAGATATACATATCAGAAGTATATATATATATATATATATATATACCAAGTCACTCACTTATGTGAATGCCGCCGGTGACCCATTCTAGTACTGGTTTATATATGATATCTGACCTCCTCCGTGTTTTGGGAAGCACGTAAAACAGTGGGTCCCGATTAATGTCACTTTGTGATATTAGTCGTAAGGTTCTCGAGATCGTGGGGGTTCCGAGGATGACTTCAGATGGCAATCGATCATCTTAACTTGCCCCACAGTCAAATCCTCTGCAATCTAAGCGGACCCTGGCACTTAACCAGAATAACGCTAGAAAGTAGAGTTATATAACATAATACGAGAGCGCTTAACTACTGTAAAATCAGGAAAAATTGCACTATTACATTAATATTTACCTACTGATTATCTTCAGATTTATTTCATACAGACGGACATCCTGATAAAATTTGCATGACTCGGATGCCATTATAAATTAAATAAACATGTGTAGGTGTACTAAATTCGCAATTGAGCTGTCATATCATTTCCCTTCGCTTGATATATTGCATGTATAAATAGATCATCCACTAGATAAGATAAAAATATTTGTAGAATAATGACAGAGCGTTCTGGATTTTGAAAGCGGATAAGTCTAATGAACTTCTCTTCGTGTAATTTATGTAATAAGCGTTAAAGTAATTAGGAACCAGTAAAGATTGAGCAAGCGTCTCTATACTAGCTGAGGGTAAGGAATTGTGTAATATTGTAATAAATGTAATGTAACAAACATCCTATTACTTACCTGGCTTAATTAGGTGAGAATAAAAAGTTTTTTTTTAAGATAAGGCTAAGTATGTTGCTAATGTGTTGTATATAAGTGAATAAATAAGACAAAAAACCAGTGTGCTAAAAGTAGTGAGAACAGACCCATTACTCCCTGAAATTGAAAATGTTCAAGTTGATTTTTGAAACAAAACTCTCGGCTATTTCGCCTGTGACCTGCAAGAACGCTCTGAATCGAAAACTTATTCTCTGTTGAACAAATACAGTCATTGTTTGAACTACTGAGATGTATTTCTTTCATTTTCCTCAAGCACTTTTTTTGATGAGGTCAGGTGTGTCAATATTTATTTACTTGGTTCAACCGCTCGCTCTATGGTCCTCAAATATCTAGTGTAATTAGTTAAGAATCTTATATGGTTTTTAAAACGTATAAGACCGTCCAGCTAAGATATCACTCTTGACCTTAACCTTGGCTCCTTTATGTGTTAGTTCTGATTTAAGTTGAAAATTTCCATAACATCGGTTATTAGTGTATTCCCTTGTTTATATCTACCTCATAATCATTATTTCTTACTGTATTTTGATTTTATTTGTAATGCAAAGAGGAAATGTAGCACATATAATAGTATATGAGCATTTAAAGAGTGGGGTTTCAGTAAGAACTGAAACTCCACTCCTTAAAATGCATTATTTATTGTTTGATATTAATTTATAAGTAATGAATAGTTTTAACGTTGCCCATGTAAATCTAATTCACTTATATATTAATAATAACACGCTTATAATCACAAAAAATCTTTATTACATGTTTTTAATCAGTTCTTAATTTAGTCCAGCTAGACATTGTAAACAACTCAAACAAAGTTGCAGTAATGTACTTGTCAGATATATCATTACTCATGGCTACCTACAAGAGAATAAATATTATTCACCAAATAATAGACCCAATGGATCTCGTAATAAATGATCTTTTCCTTTGTATGTACAGGATAGAGACATCGCTAATGTGGCGCCATCTTTCAATAATATCCAGTACATTAGCACGCGATAGAGTCTTGACTCGACGTACGCTGGATTGAAATCTAATTTATATCCCATTAACGTGGGTTGCCTCTAGTAAATCCATCGCATTTTAGAAATAAATATCGCGAAGCATGTCGAAACGTGTTTTCTGAGGAACCATTTCCTTCGACACTGAATTATAAAGTTCTCACGAATAATGTGTAGAATTAACGGATTCCTGGATTCGATGTCAAAATGACCACTGCAACACTAAGGGCAATGCAATGTATGGGAAATGAATCATCTTCGAAATTAAACGATACAGGCTTAGAGGCGAAGAGGTTTTCAAAGTTTTATTTCTATATTAAACCACAATAGATCTTTTTAAGCATGACATCATCTACTCGTTGAATAAAGAAATATTTATCAGCATGTAACGCCTAGCTTTTCCTTCAGTAATACCTGTAAAAGGCACACTTAAATCTTCCGCCACATATCAACGTCGAAGCGATCGCACGTTTACTTTTAAATAAGTGAAAAGCTGTTGGTAATAGCAAAACTGTTTGAAGCAATACTTCAACTCGCGTAGCCGTACCCGAGACGTTGATATAGCAATACTTTATTCGTAAAACTGTTTAAAGCTGGCAGAAGTTAAACTTCTGTGCAGTAATATACTATTAGAAGGGATATAATTACATCTGGTCTAGAAATATCAAGCCTGTTAATTTTATTTCTCTTTGATAAAAAGATGACCTTATTTTCCGATAAATATTTTAGTCTAAATTTAAGTCTGGTGTTTATGCCAAAAGGAAATACTTAAGAAGTTTGATTCAATCCTGACTCCATCTTGTTATTATATACTTATTATAAATAGAGTGCAACAATAGCTGTTTGGAAAGCGAACCTACCTACTTTTGAGCCATTGAGGCTTGAGGGAAATAAAAATCTATTCGCTCTCTTGAAATGAAAGCAATAAAGTGAAGTACCTCAAACATTCTTTAAAGATCTCAGAAAACAATTACATAAGAGTATTATTAAAAAATGTCTATCAACAAAGGAAATTACTTTGCAATACTAGCGTGTTTTTTGTATTTTTTTATATTCAAATTCTGCATTTTTCTAGGAATACAATGCGGATTTTTTCGGACATATGAAACGTAATCCAAATGTGCGGTGGCGATGCCCGTTCGCTGTTTATTATTACAGGTCCCTGTTGGTTTTGCATATTACTAAATATTATTCTGCTATAACAAGGCTGTTAGTACAACCTTGTGTATTTGCTCAGCGCTATCGCCCTGCATCCAGGCTAATTCTAATTAGATTTGTTGTTGCTAGAGACGGAATTAGCCTGTTTTACTAATGACTCGGCCGGCGAGATAAGTCCCTTGGGCTTCTAGGAAAATTCTCTTGTATGGCATATTTTAGCCAACTTCAAAATAAGCTTCTCAATTCGTCGGAATGTGTTTTTGATATAAAACATTTTCGGGAATAGGACTTAAAGTTTAAGATGGAAAAGTAATTATAAACATCAGATAAAAGACGTTCTGGCACAAAAATATGGCAGTATAGTAAAAACTAGATACAGTACTTTCATTACTAACGTCCAGTTTGGTGTGTGTGTGTGTGTGTGTGTGCGTGCGTGCGTGCGTGTGCGTGTGTGCGTGCGTGCGTGCGTGTGTGTGTGCGTGTGTGTGTGTGTGCGTGTGTGTGTTGTTGTATAATTTTACAAGTAACGAAATACTTAAAGTGTTTAATTATGTACTAATGTATACTAATATATAAAGCTGAAGAGTTTGTTTGTTTGACCGCGCTAATCTCAGGATCTACTGGTCCGAGTTGAATAATTCTTTCAGTGTTAGATAGCCCATTTATCAAGGAAGGCAATAGGCTGAATATTATAACGCTAAAATTTAATCTATTTTTTCCACCTAACTTTACGCCGACGAAGTCGCGGGCATAGCTAGTTATACACAGAAGTTCAGCTATATCAATAGAGAACTAGTTCCAAGATGCCGGAAAATGGTATGAATACAAACAGGGGCAAGTCTGCGTAAATAATAACATATACTTCTGGAAAGTTGCCCCAGTATAAAAGTTACAGTTTTATTACATTTTAGAAGTTGTATAATAAAATAAAATGAAATATGATAAAATAAAGATTTTATTATTTATTTTTTTGAGCGCATTTTTTTGCATTTCTCATTAATATAATAGATGGTGCTACGCGACAAAGTATTTTCTCATGCATTTAAAAGCTTATTGATTTTTCCTCTGATTTCTGTAAAGTTATTAATATAAATAAAATAATCTTTTGTACTACAAAAAAGGCTACGTGATTTAAAAGGTCCCCTTGTTTATGTGTGTGTATGTTTGTATATATTTTTTATTCACCTATATCTTTATTACATACCTATATAAAAATCGACTGTACAAACCTTACTTCTCCTAAGCCCTACTCAAATACTAAATCTACCTCTTTTGTTTAAACAAATATTGTAGCTTTATAAGCCTGGCCTAGATTTAAACTTTGATTTGTTCCAGAGAATTTGTAATTTATTTAAAACCTTTTTAAGGAAATTATGATTTATAGAATATAAAGTTAAATATAAAACCATATCCGTTATAAATCATAAATAAGCCACGAACTCAATTGAATAGTGGTTTATGTTTAATGACATAATAAATAATGCCTAGAAATAGCTTGAACAAGAGGAATTGCTGATGCAACATGAACGAATTATAAACACTTCATTCCGAATCTCCTAAATCCTAAGTGATTCTGATAATATCCGATAACCCCCTATCAATTCGATATTTGACCGCTATCGCAGTGTGTAAATATAATTTTAATAAATACATTAATTAAGTAACTATTTGTATTCTACAAATAATTACTTAATTAAATCAAATTAACAGCCAACATCTATACTAATATCTAATGAAGAGTTTGTTTGTTTGAACGCGCTAATCTCAGGAACTACTGGTCCGATTTAAAAAATTCTTTCAGTCTTAGATAGCCCATTTATTAAGGAAGGCTATAAGCTATATACCATCACGATAAAAAAATTCGCCTAATTTTACGCGAACGAAGACGCGGGTAACAACTAGTATACTACTACTTACGGTATTCAAAAATTTTTGCGCTTGCTCTCATGTCTGATACTAAATAAATTTAAGTAGGACCCACAGCCACATCCTCTACAATCTAAGTGGACCCTGGTATTTAACCGGGATAACGCTAGGAAGAAGAAGAAGAAGAAGAACACACTCTCAAGCACACCAATGGCAAAGATTTTTTTATTTCACACACACGTATATATTTTACTATAAGACTATGTCAAAACAGTAATAAATATATACAGGACTGTATGACACACGTACGTCTGTTCCTAAGGTAGACAACTTAATGCCTGTGTTATGGGTAATAGACGCCTGTTATACACAAATATTTTTTTGTAGAAGTATATCAATACATACATGTAGATAAAACAACCAGATTCGGGGCGGGAATCAAACCGACGACCGTCGGAGCGGAAGACAGGGTCACGAACGTTATATTTAACGTTATTTTGTAGCTGGTTATTTATTTTTTTAATTAAAATAGGATCGAATCTGCAAGAATATTATCTACAACTAATTGTGCCCGCAACTTCGTCCGCGTAAAAATAGATTAAATTTAAACGTGATGGTATACAGCCTTCCTCGATAAATGGACTATTTAACACTGAAAGAATTTATCAAATCGGACCAGTAGTTCCTGAGATTAGCGCGTTCAAGCAAACAAACAAACTCTTCAGATTTATATATGAGTATAAAATATAAAACAAGATTAATAGACAACAACAATATATTATGTACACTTTTCAATTAAAATAATCTTGCTGGTAATTATTATTCGTAATATAATAAACAGCTATCTAAACACTGAAAGAATTTTTGAAATCGGCCTAGTGTTCCTGAGATTAGCGCGTTCAAGTAAACAAACTCTTTAGTTTGCCTTACAAATATTTACCAAGAGTCTTATCTAAAGAAAAGTTAGCTTATAAGGTCCTATAAATCATTAAAATATTGGTCTTATACTGCAACTGCTCATGAATAAAAATGTTTTCCTTATAAAAATCCAATTTGTATATAAAGGAAAGGAATTAAAGTATCGGATTCGGAAAAACACTTGCTTAGAACTCTATTCTCTAGTTCTCCTGATGTAATTATCAGAAAATGTTTTTCAGCCTTAACGGTACTTTGTCTGGAGTATATAAAGATTTTTTTAAGAATATTGAAGTAACACAAAGTCCCCGGTCACGGTATACGATCATTGAAATGAAGCTATGTCTGGCTCCGGTATTAGAGATTGTTAATAGGAATAAGACCGCCTCTGCACTACAATTCTTAAAGAAAAAAGTTCTTAATTTTTTAAAACAAACGTACTCTGTTATTACTTTTTGTCCTCTGTGTGCAATAAAGTATTTATCTACCTATCTAGTACATAATAAAATTATCTCACAATCAATCCCTTAAATTGCAATAGTACGACAATTTCCTTTTAATTTCAATGACAAAAAAATCATACATTTAACGGTGTGATATCGATTATGATTTTATTACAATCGACTGCATGTCGTAAAGGTCACGCGTAATGCTACATCTGCTGGCCTTCTGGTCGTGCAGATGTCCATGGGCGCCGGTAGCCACTTCGGTGCCTGCTGCCTGCTCGTCTGCTCCCTTGTAACATAAAAAAAAAACCACGAAGTAAGAGGACGCTCAGATGGCTGAAATATTTTCTAGCGAACATATATATCTTTTTTTATTGGGCTACTTGAAAGCAAACTATATTGAACGAACGCTTCATTAAGCGAAAACATAATGTAAACAAGTAATTGAACATATTTCTTGACGCTAATGAATTGGCTTAACATTTTCTGCCGGCATCCATTGCGAACAGGACGCATAAACCAAAGGCTTTATTACGCACTTGACAGTGAATGTAGCAAGACAAGGAGAACCTACATAACAGTGAATCCCCGGGTTGTATCCGTCATTGAAAATGAGATACCAGCTAAAGTAGTTTGCCATGCCGAGTAAGATATCTTAACAATTTCTCATTAACCATATACAACTTTATTTCAAGTCATAATTGCGTTAACATCTAAAATTTCGTAATTTACTAAACTAAAATTTACATTTACAATGATTCAGTTTCTTTTATATCTATTTTATTATTGATTCTTCTGATGAAGAATAAGAAAACGATTTTTAGATCTGAACAACTAGAATCTTTCTCTCTTATTCTGATATAGAAAGAATCTTTTATCAATTTTCAGAGGTTTCCCAAAACCGAGTTACACGTGGCGCAGAGAACATCCTTCGAAGAGAGTTAAAAAAAAAAAAATCAAACGACATCCATGCGGGAGCCCTTAACACATTTCAAAGGCAGGCTTCTTTTTGTGGTATGGCACGCTTCCCGTATATTCTGGTGACGTCTGACCCGCCAGCCTTGGACCGCGTTAGAGACACGTTTACCAACATCACTGATGTAATTTTATGTTCTAAAGTCTTTCACTGACACTGGTAGTTTACACGAATGATTTATTAATATTTTGTAAACGCGCATTAAATATGTCTCGCTGCAGTTTGTCTCTTTTTTAACGCTTTGCTTATTTATTACTTTTAAATAATAGGTACTAGTAATAAGTGCTTTATGCGTAAATCTTTTAATCTTTTAGATTTTATTGCGATTTTCTTTAATAGTATGATAAAAGTCCAAAACCGTGCGCTTTTCTAGAAACATCGGTGTCAGCTTCTGTATTTCCGAAAAGAGCATACTCATTTCCAAAGGTTGGCAACGCATCTGGGAGTCCTCTGGTGTTGCAGTTCTTCATGGGCGTCTGTAGTCACTTGGGTGAACCACCTGCTCTTTTGCCCCTTGTTTTTAAAAAAAACAATAATAATAAACGGATTCAAGAGGAAGGTTTATAAGTATAATACTTACATATCTATATTGCAGCCGTGCGAAGCTGGGGCAGGTCGCTAGTTTTATTATATTATCTTGTATAATCTTTATTCACTTTTACTTATATATAATACTCGAAAAGATTATGTAATTGCTCTACCATACTTATGAACAAATTACCGTAAATTTCTTTATGAAATACAAGCGGACCCGGCAGGCACTGTCCTGCCCAAACTTAGGGCTACTTGCTATTTACTACTGTCTGTTATCCTACAATATTGTTCCCGTTCCCGTTTCCTTTCCCTTTCCCGTTCCCTAATTGCTTCACTATTTTGGCGATAATGGGTTAAACATGAAAGATATACATATGGTGTCGCGGGCTTTTTTATAAAACTAAGATAAACATTTCCTTCATACACTATATACGTGTAACTTTAACGGTTTTTGCAGCGCACGCCAGAATAGCTTGCATATGGCAGATTTTTCTCCTACTTACTTTACATTTATGATGATATTTTGGACAATTCACACAATATCTTTATAATTTGTGGCCTTAGTGTTATTTTGATGTATAAACTATATTATTGTAAAGTTTTATTAACATCCATTCAGTAGCTTTTACGTGAAAGGGCGTCAAACATACATGGATACATCCATTTGTGCATGAAACACCTTTCAAAGTTTGCTGACCCACCTCTTAAGAAACAACTACTCTGTTAAAGACTTGGTTGTGGCCCAAAGTGTTTGGGGGGGTTATAAAAAAACCTTAACCTACTTGACTCAGTTCTGCCCCAAACAGAGTTTTAGGGTGATCATAAAAAAATAACCTAAACCAACCTGTCACTCGACTTAGTTCTGCCCCAAAAAGAGTTTCTGGCTGGTCTTTAAAAAAACTTAACCTACCTGTTACTCGACTTGAATCTACCCCAAACAGGGTTTCTGTGTTAATTAATGTTGAAAGGCTCCAAAATGCTCTACTTTAGCATTTATAACTCAAAAATAAAATGTCAGCTTCCCCCGACAGAATTTCACTCATTAAAGTGCAAACAACAAATTACTGAAGAGAAAAAGAAAAATTTGCATTTTTAGGAAAATGTCCTCAAACTGCATAATTACCTATTACTGCATTATTGGTTTCAGTAGTCTTTACATAGTTATAAAGCTATGTATATATATATATTTTTAATTAGCCCATAATGTCCCACTGCTGAGCAATGGCCTACCTACTCTTAGACCACTCTCCTCTATCTAGAGCTAAACCAATCCACTCCTTAAAAAAAAAATCTTAAACATTTACATAAATTATCACAAATCTTAAATTAAATATTATTTAGAAATGAAACAAGGAATGGAAAAATTCTATCTTTTTTTAATAATATTTTATCAAACACTGAACATGTAAGAAAGCCAAAGTGATATTTATTTTAAAAAATCCTTTGTACTGTTGGAAATAAATAAATATGTTATTTATTTTCAGGGTCCAGCTTTACGTGTTTGGTATGGTTTATTAAATAAACACATAGGAGCCGTTGGTAAAACTGTGGCTTTGAAGAAAGTTTTTGTAGACCAATTTATATTCGCTCCGTTGTTCTTATTTTTTATTTTGATTGCAGTTGGTTCAATGCAGGGTAAGAAATGGGATTCTATAGTCAGAGATATACATGCAAACTACTTTGATGTATTGAAAACAAATTACTACATTTGGCCATGGGTACAATTGATTAATTTTTATTATATTCCACTCCAGTATCAAGTATTGCTTGTGCAATCTGTTGCCCTGTTTTGGAACACATACTTGTCTTGGAAGACTAATCGCAATGAGCTTTTAGAATGAAATGAGCAATATCAATATCTACTGCTATTTAATATATTGTGATATTTGCTGAAATTGTTTAAGAGAGTGGTGTATAATTTTTATTTCCTTGTATCATGTTTTAAAAACATAATATGTGATCACAGCACAAATTTACTTGAGTTGCAATCTGTAACCTTATTAGTATTACAATAACATTGAGTAAAAATATCATTTTTAATGTATAGATCTGAAAATATTCACAGATTTATCTATACTAATATTTTAGAGAGGAAAGATTTTGTTGTTTGTTTGCATTGAATAAGCTCTGAAATCTTCTTTCACCATTACAATCTTATGGTATCCCTGATGAACATAGACAATAGAATATTTTCAAAAAAAATTGCAAACTATATGTATATGTAGATAATGGAAATACCCATGCGAAACTGGGCCGCTAGTCTGATATGTATTGAAACAATTATATTTAATGCATTTGTAAAGTATGTTGAATTTTAATTATGTTTATTATTGAATTTCAAGGCAAAGTAGAGAATCCCTAATGTTACCAGTCTCCATTATTCAAACCAAGTATTTTATTATCCAAGTATTACTTAGATTTATAGAGATTAAGCCTTTTTTTAAATTAAATTTTTGTACCTCAAACTGTGTTTTATTTAATGCTGGTGCCAGAAAGCTCAGTGTTTGTATCTTTTTGTGCTTAATCTATAACCATATGAATATGTTAAAGATGTTGTATATTTCATGCAGACCAAAGTTGCTCTATACAATATATCATTACAATTAATATCTTAGAAGATTTAAAATAGGGTGGCAGAGCTGGCGGTTGACGGGGTAAGCGGCCAATAGATGGCGCTGTGGTAATACTCTACGGTAAGTAAGCATAAGTTCGGGACCGCTATAGTATAAAAAAAAACACTTCAAGGGTCTGTTTGTAACGTCGAAATTTTTTTTACTGATGGCATAATTATGCCTATAAAAATACCTATAACATAAACCCAAGTAAAAACGTTTATGTCTGTTTGCAATCATTGAAACGGTTTGTCCGATTTTGACGGGACTTTCACTAGTAGATAGCTGATTTTGGAATGTATAACTTAAGTGACTGTGCCTTTAGCTAAATCATAAGGTTTCTGAAAAAAAAAATTTAACAAAATCACTGAAATGACTGAAACGATTTTGTCGACGACACGAATGAAGTCGCGGGGTACAACTAGTGAAGCATAAAATTGTTCCACAATTTTTTTTAATTATACTATTTTTCATTTATGACGACCTTACTCTACTAAGTTACTGACTTTTTTTGAGGCGGACCCAAAGGCCCTATCGTTACTGTGACCAGTAAGATCTATTGTGACTGCCTCGGCTCATAGCTCATCCTCAAGACCAATTGAGCACAAACCGTGCAATGGCTTGAGGTGTGAGCGCCCTAACTCCTCCCGGGATCAGGATGTGTTCCCCCAGTGTGTTGTAGCGCTTGAGGAATAGAGTTGGACAGTCACAGAGACTGTGCTTGGCTGTTTCCAAGTCCTCTTGACAGAACCTGTAGATGGGTGATGCTAATAGTTAGTAGAACTGCAACTAATAAACGTCTGAATTGTCTTTGAGGTCTATTATAGACAGTTCGGGTCCTTAATTCTATCAATTAAGGTAATGTTGATTGACATGAAGTTTTTGGGAGCAAAAGGCAATTCAAGCTATATCGGAACTCTCGGATTTGATTTCTTAACTTCTTAATATCTTCTCTATTTACGCCAATGATCATAAACAAGGCAGTAATTTTAGTTCATAAGTTTGTTTATCTGGCAGCACTGCGGATTAAACTTTTTTATTACCAGCTTAAAAGCATTTTAGCGACCTCTATATCAGGTTTTTTGCGTTTTAGTCTAATATCCCTGTATCCAAGGACATAAAATGAATTATAAGGAAAGAATCTCAATGGTCTATGTATTGATAATTCTGGGGACGAATTGTCATTAACGTTTTAATGATTTTTATTGTGTGAGTATTTGTTACTACGCCTTTAGTTAGTTTAAAATTGTTATTCCGTCAAACAACACAAGTAGTTAAAATGGATAAAAGAAAACTTTCAACTGCTGGAGATAGTCTTTATCAAATACTGCAAGTACCTAAGACCGCAACGGCCGATGATGTCAAAAAAAGTTATCGAAAACTGGCTTTGAAATACCATCCAGACAAAAATCCAAACAACCCCGAGGCCGCAGACAAGTTTAAGGAAGTGAACCGTGCTCACACAATTTTGAGCGACGCCACAAAAAGAAATATATATGACAATTACGGCTCACTTGGGTTGTACATAGCAGAACAATTCGGGGAAGAAAATGTCAACGCCTACTTCGTAGTGACGAGCACTTGGTGCAAGGCCCTTTTCATTGTATGCGGAATTTTAACGGGATGTTACTTTTGCTGTTGTCTATGCTGCTGTTGTAATTGCTGCTGCGGCAAATGCAAACCGCGTCCGCCGGAAGAATCTGGAGATTATCACACGTTAGAGCGCGACGACTCAGATGGAGTACAACCAGTGACCATGCAACCGGGCGGCGAAGGGCGCCCCGGGGGCGAGCAGGCGCCACCCATCGCTATGCCAGCCCCGCCGGTGCCCGCTGGTGTCTCCGAAAACACCGGCCTCAACACAGGTGGGGTCAATTATGGAATTTCACATTAAACTTTATAAGTATAAATTTAAAAACTTTGTTGAATTGTATTTCCAAAAGCAAAACCATTAATTTCACTTATTATACTTATAAAAAATTGGAATTTAGCTTGCCTTGTAAATTCAAAAATTCTGAATAAAATTCAAATCTAAACAAGACTTTTGTGAGCATTGGTCTCTCTGAGATAATTGTCGTGATTTTAGTGTTTCCAATGATTGTTTTGTGCTGTTAATATCACACTGCCTACAGATTGAGCCAGCCCTTTTCTAACTAAGTATGGAGTAAGATTTATTATAAGTTGCTACTTGTTCATGCCCTGTAGGTTAGAGCAGTGCTGTCTTAATATTGTGTTAGCATTAGTTTGCTAATAATTATGTTAATTTAATATCATACAGGATTTTATTTTTTTTGACTTTATCAAGAGGGAATGTTCCTTTTTTTTACATAAAACTTTTCTTTTGATTCTAGATGAGATAAGCTTAATTATATTATAGTGGAGTTCATTGTTGTAATAACTTTACTTTTGAATTGTATTTTGATTTACTTTAATAATTATTTAAAGAAAAACAACTATGCCATGCTAACCTATGTTTCAATTCAATTGACATTTTCTCACACAGTGTAGTGATACAATATACTTTTAACATTTCACTTTGTTCTGGTATTATGATATGTTATGTCATTTGAAATAAGGCAAATACTAGATATTCTGCATATTTTGGTTAATAGGTTTATAAATTAACAACATATTTACAAAATTCTCAATTCTTAGGTACAATATGAACAGTGTTATCTAATCTCTAGATTAAGGAATCTTATAGTCAAATATAATTCCATGACAATGTCTAGAAACAAATAGAGTTTTTTATATTAAAGAGATTAAAAAATACCCTTATTACATAGCAGTTATGTCACACTGTAATTAATTAAATCTTCAAACCCCAATTAATACTTTGACAGGTCCTTTGAAGAGATCTCGTAAAAAAATTACTATTATGGACAATAAGGGCCCACTTATATCTTCTTTGTCTTATTGGAACTGAAAAGGGACTAAAGATAACCAATATTTCTGATTGAACTTATTGGTTATTGATTTGAAAAATTAATAATGTCATGACAATTTAGGTGATTCTTAATTATTTATTGAATCATTATGTTAGACGTTTCAAATTTATGATGAAAAGCAAAAAAATATATATATTTTTATGAATAGGTATAACTTTACAAAACATATAAAACGTAAGGTCTTCTTTATGAAATCTAATTGACAGATTTGGAATGGTTTATTAATTCATCAGTCCTAATTAGAGATGCGTCCTCTAACAGTAACTTGATACATAAAATTAAATAAATTATTTCAACATTCCAATCTCATTTTCTTTAATGTTTCTAGTTTATACAATATTAGGCCATCTTTGAAATGTTACTGTTGAGACATACAATTTGTGTGAAATTAATCAAAACCTCAATAGAGCTAATAATGATATTACATATGAGATTACAAATAATGTGTAATAAAAATCAAAAATATATTTGATTATAAGTTGTGACAGATTACACTGGCCCTAGGGGAAGCACTAATATTTCTTTAACAAATGCATAATTTTATTTGTCAAATGATTTAATTGTAAAATCTGACTGTGGGTGTTCCTAGATCTAACCGACTGCAACTGGTAAAAAAATGTGGTTAATTCTTTTTAAATATTTATAACCTTCCACACACAATTCACACAGCCAATATCATGGGCCAAATTTTACTGTAGATTGTTAGATTTAGGCGCAACCGTGCTTTCCTCCTTAATGTCTATCAAAATATGTACATACATAATTTTGACCTGTTAAAAATAAGCTACAACTAATTAGTTATATTCATAAATTGTATGGCTGATGTCCACGTTACGATGTACCATCGATGACAATCATTGAGCCGATTCGCCTGCACAGTCTTACGGCAGGTAATGTGTAGAGGGACATTCTGGTGTACTGTAGAAAATAGGTTAAAAATTGATATCCTATTTGCGCCAGTGCCCAGGTTCAAAAACTTGCACCACACACTCTCCGGTCTACTTGCACAGGTTGCCTCTTTGGTTAGGTTAAATTTAAAGATATTTTAATTTGTCAGTATGTAACATATTCCTAATTTAAATATGTATAAATATATTAAGGTGACTAGAATCTTCATACAGTATTCTATTTATTGAAAAGTAATAATGATACCTCATTTAAAATTGTTTATCTAAAGTTAACTATTCATACAATCGTATGAGGCCTACTATCATGGTTAACAAAGTTCTACAACATAATTTAAAAGATCAAAGAAAGAATATAAATAAATTTAGTAAATTTAGTCTAATTACTATTACATGTTTTAAATAACTGATAAAGTATTATATTATTACAGAATGTGTCTTTAAACAAGTAATTTTAGTTACTTTCTATACTGATCATTTAATTTAATTAAATTGCAACTATAATTAATTGAATATAGCAATTAAGGAATTCACAATTGTAAGAAAATTATTTCTTATTTTTTAAGGCTTACAATAATTATATGTGATTGTCAGCACCAACATTATTAAAAAGTGGTAACCAAGTGCCACTTCTACAACTTAACCTCTGCCCCTTTTTTATTGCAAAATGTGAAGAGATTTTATGTTGGACTGAGCATACATTTTGGCACCAATAACATCAGATAATATCTGTGTTTTGTCCTCTTCCGGGAAGTTAAGAATCACAAAATTTGTAGTAAATAATATTTAACTATATAGGGCATTTTTGTAAGGTTAATTCTTGCAAAATTATTGCAATGGCGTTACTTCAAAATCTTTATCGAAGGATGGTTAAAATGTTTTAATGATCTAAATGTATTTTGTAACATAATTGTTAAGATTTAAATGAATCTTACAGTTGTTAAATAGTATGTTGCCTATCATTATGTATACCTATTTTGTTAATGGTTTAATATAATATAAAAAACATTATATTAAGTTTATTATAAGTAGCTTTATAAAAATAATTTTGTTACAGTAGTTGACAATTAAATTAGTAGGGGCTTGGCTTGTTAGTGTTATTGTTGTAAAAGGGGATTGAATATAGTTGTAGCCGCACACTAGTAGGATCATATCAGACTTGGCTAGGTAGGGGAGGGAACACTGGCAGTGAAGGTAAGTGTTAGTGATCACTATAAAGAGCGCGCTCTTAAACCTACACCTGAGTCACAAGTCCCGGGCACTGCTATGGTTCAGTCCTCTGCAATGCGATGGACGCGGCGCCCGCACGGTGAATCCATGAAATGCTAAGAACTTCCTCTTAGTGTGACTTACTGGTCAATGTCTAGTATAAACAGAATAAATGTTTAGACTCAAGGAAGTATTCAAGCACTCAAACATCTTCTATTAGTCCCGTCCTTTCATTAAGAATTGTCTTTTATATTTAAGCCTGGAGTATAGAAATTTATGGGGAGTAAAATCAATTAAACTGCCAATCGTGCTTCGGAGTTGATGCACAGCATAAACAAATTTTATATGGCGTCTCTACAATGCAATGTCCTGAAAACACGCATGTAACATGTATAAAACACATGTCACTAGCGGATGCGTTTCAGGTTCACTGTCGCGTCGGAGGAATCTGCCTACAGCGATGGTCACTGCAGACAGCTAGTTATGACGCAGGTTTCAACAAAAGAATGTAAGCCATACGTAAAAATAAAACTGTATTTAAATAATAGATATAACATAGTGTGACACACATGAAAAACTAAACAACTTTGCATAAATCCGTTTATATGAATTCGCGGATTTAAACGAAGCAGTTAAGTTTAAGACAAAACAAAAAAGATCTTAAAATATTTAAGATACTTCTATGAACCAAAATTCTCCTCAAATCTCCATTATAATTAAATTTAATGTTTAAAGCGAATTTAATAAATAATTTTTGAAACGGCTGGGTCAATTTTTCGATACTTTTACAAGCCAATAACTGATATTAAGGAATAAAATAGGCTTCTTTGTAGAATTCTCTTATATACTATATACTCTATATATAATTCTCTTGTAAGGCCGCACGTTGATTATCTGAATGGAAATGTGGGGTGCAGCAGCTAAAACAAACTTGCAACAAGTGCAGAAGGTATGGAATAAACTAAATAAAACCCTATTCCATTATGGTTACTTAACACCCACGATTAAAATCTGTCAAGAAACAAAACTAATGAACCCATAAACGTAATACTTACATTTGAATAAGCAAAATTTTAACTAAAGATAAATAACATTCACAAAAAATATAGATCACCATAAACGAATGACTAAACAGGCTAACAACATATATTGAAGAACACCTAGAACAAACACCTAAGGAAAAAAAGCATTTCATATGAAAGAGCCCAACAATAATATAAGATAATCAAACAGTGTTTTAAGGAATTACTTAAGGACTACATTTTAAAGGATTTTTCTTTATTTTAACTAAAGAAGATATTGTACAAATAGCGACACTATAACACGAGAAAACTAAACAATTATTTTCCACTTGCGGACGGATTTGCGAATAATAATACAGTTAGTTGTATATCGCTAGTTTCGCTAAGCACGTAAGTGTTAGAATGTGCCGGCACGCTATCCAGGTCGTCACGTCAACGGCACGTCGAGAGCCCGTCTTTCAAATAAAAAAAACGGGTCACTCACGCTCGACTTTTTGACCCGCTCCGTTTTACAGTCTCACATTTACCACAGCTCCACTCCATATGAGGACAATTATCTAGTATCTACCTCGGAATAAAATTTAAGAAGGAACGATAAAAATTAAATATATTTAAACAGTGTCTCTGTATTATTATATTTTTAATAAGATAAAAACGAGAGATGTTGATATTAAAATTAGAAGTAGGCATAATTATTTTTTAATAAAAGTAGATGATAACATAACAAGAAGCAATTTATTTTGGCTTTATGCAAAGTTTGTCACGGATCTTCTCAACCTATATTTACGACTTCTAAGAGCCTTCGTTCACTGACACCATGGCATAACATAAGGGATTGGTTTTATGCTTGCTATTGACATCGAAGGAGGCTCGATAACCACGCCAGTAGCGTCCCCTCGTACCCGCAAAAGTAACTTTCACCACACACGGCAAGGCCTTATTCTTTTGTGCGAGCAGAATAATATATTTGTAAGTCGGCACGCGACCACAGGACTAAATACGTAAATTGTTGTGAAATTAATGAAAATGTCAAACGGCATATTTTTATATGCCGCTTGAAATTTTTATTACTAGAGATTTGCCGCCGGTTGTTCGAAATTCTTCTACAAAGCTTTAAATTTGAGTACTATATGCTTATTTAAAGCTATGTTAAAATTGCAGTTCTTTGTACAACGACATTGTTAATAATTGACAATTAATATATCTGGATGACCGACCTTTGTTCGCTATTTCTTTTGGTACATCCTGTTTTTTGAAAATTACATTTAGATATGAATTACATACTGAGGGAGAGAAAAAAAAGGGAACATTAACCTTCTTATCCTTATGATAAGAAATTAAAAAAAAAGAGCAATTTTTCATGGCCTGAAAGTATGGACAAAACTACATTTTCAAAAAATAAAACGTAACTGGATCGATTAATTGCCCCCGAAACCACCGGAGCCGTTATCGAGATTCAGATAAATATACAGGTACGCACACACACACAAACGCACGCATGCACGCACAAACACACAAGAATTTCTCGTTTAAACGTATTAGATATGGTCGTTATGACTAACCTTTAACATAATAATTTAATATATTAATATTGCATATTTTATAAAAATATTTACATTCGAAAACAATAATTCTGGTAAATTTAATACTGCTCCGTTCGGGCATTTTTCGTAAAATGGTAGATACCGAAAGTTTTAGTTTCACGTATTAATATCGCCCATCTGGTTATCCTTTGTATTCTAGAAATACAAAGGATAACCAGATGGGCGTTTCACGTGACAATAAAGTAACTATCCAAGGTATGCCTTTTCTTTCGACGTTTAAACGAGTATAGCTTGTGCAACGGAATCGGGTATTCTAGTGATCGACGAATTCCAGTCCACCCTTTCCATCTTTAATGTCTCCAGGCTGTAATAAAATGGTCGTGAGTTCTGACACACCACATTGGCACGATCTGCATGTACCCGCAGACAAAAGCCCGCAAACTTTCACGAGAGCGAGAGCGACACACAACATGGCCTTATTTCTATGTACAGCACAATAATATCACAATGCAAGAACATATTTATCACGCGACACGCAATAACAGTGCGAAAAACGTAAATTATGGCCAGACAGACTCTGCAGCATGATCCACACTGTGTTTGGAGAGTTTGGATCATGCGATCTAGGGGTGTAGCCAAGCAGCTTGAATGCTCTTTCAGTATAAGGCTTCTGCCTCACCGAGATGGCAGGATCAAAAAAAGAAGTATTTAAATTTCGATCAGTTAATAGTATAGTAATAGCTCCAGCTAAAACCGGTAAAGATATATTAAAGGGCTGCAGTATATTGACTGTACAAAGGTAGCATAATCATCTAAAACATAAAAATTGGACACAATATGTGTATATTAATCGATATAAAATTATATTTAATGAATTCAAAATTCGAGTGTAGATAAAGTATTATTTAAGGCACATATCCGTAACCTCACTCTAAAAAGTATATTACTTTTAAAATGTGATTTAATGTAGCAAAGAGTTTTGTAATAATAGTGAAATAAAAATCTTTTACGATTTAATTAAACAAATAATAAGTACTATTTCATCTGTCTCTCGCTGCTATTACGAATGTATTTACGAATAAATGTATATTACGCACGATTCTTTGTATTACATATTAGATCACATTAGAAACGCTACATTGTTTTTTTGAACCTTCATTGCTTTGGATTGAACGAAATTCTCGGGATATGATGCTAATTGTGAATTTATTAAACAAATAAAGTTTGAATTGCAGATATGCCAATATTAGTACATAACCAACAGAAAAATTATACAACTTGGAATTTTTACTTCTTTCTCTGAGACTTCCACAAATGTTGATGCTAGCTGTCTGAAATTTGGTGTAGGGACTCCTTGTTATAAATAATGAAAACCAAACTACAGGAGTTTCAGTAAGTCTTTTAATTGCACCTTATATCACTCTTTAAATTACATTTTCACTTCTATTGACTTAGTAAAAATATTTAGCGAAGTTGTTTTGTTACTACTACAATAGATAATAAAAAAATAAATAAAACATTAATATGCGAATTTACATTTTAATTTCTTGTCTTTGGACTTAGATGAGCGCTCGATAATAATTTCACTCGTTGATAACTGACGATAAGGTGATAGTTTTATGTTACGGCAAGAATGCGCATATTCGTTGCCCAAATTTGATAACCTACACTCGATACTTCCTTAGGTTTCTTTTATGTTTTGGATAATTTTATTCCTACAATACTTTTTTATAAATTCGAAAGTTTATGAAGTTTTAAAGACCTTTTTTAAATTTTACGCAAAGTACTGAAAGGATTCCATAAAAATTAACGTTTATATAGTAGATACATTAGAATACTGCTGGAGCGGCTCAGCAACACTACATGAAGCTGAACTGAATTAAGCGGAACAAAGGAAGATTGACCTTGCCATTTAGTAGGTAGCATCTGTTGAAGGCAGTGCTAAAAGTGTTCACTAGTGCAATAGTGTTGAAAGTCAATTCGCTAAACAAGCTGTTTCTCGCGACTTCGACCACATAAAATTAAGCTCTTAGACCTCTTTAATCTGACTTTATAGAAGAATCCGTTCTTAGCGTATGTCTACTTAATATAAACGACCTGCCTACCAAATTTCATCATTGTACGTCCCGCGGTTTTCGAAATTCCATGTTAGATAGATATAAAGTCTATTCAATCTGTCATTGATAATACTCGTTATTGGTAGTTACTACTGTCTGCACTATCGTGTTGGCGAACTGACGAGTTTACGTGACATAGGTAAACTCGTTGACTTTTAAAGTGCTGAGTGCATGATGGAATGAACTACATTATTGTGCGGTGCTTTGCCCGTACAAGTATATTCTCATTAAATGAAATTAGTACTATGAGTATTGTTAGTTATAATTATAATTTAAATTATAAAAGAAGTTGTATTACTTATCTTAAGTAAAACGCTCATTGTAATCTATGTTAAGTCTTTTTTCTTTTTTTTATGTTACAAGGGGACATTCGAGTAGGCAGCTGGCACCGAAGTGCCTACCGGTGCCCATGGACATCTGCACGATCAGAAGGCCAGCAGATGCGCTGCCGGCCCTTAATGACGAGTTTAGTGACACGTAATAATAACTTAGATTTAAGTAATTGATGCCTAAATATATTGTATAATTGTATACTTTACAGAAATTGTATTCTCGTTTCTTTATTTTCTTATTTTCAACAACTATAGCTAATAATGTGATTTAATAAAATTATGTTAGTTTTTCATTTTGAAGCGATGTATTGGTATGTTTTTTCTGACAAGCGATAGACTTCTAAATTTAAAAAATAATTGTTTTTTTTTATCGAGTTTTTATATATTATACAATTTAAACGTATATAAAACCTATGTTTACTTGACGTTAATTTTATAATTGTATCTTTTTTATATATTACAAGGAGTAAACGAGCAGGCGGTTCCTCACCTAAATGATTACCGGGAACTGTTTCGTTCCATTCCAATTAGTTATAATGGTTTTCTTTAAACTTTATTACAACGAGTTTTAATTCTTTTTTGTGATATATTTGGGTTTACTATGGATTTAATAAAAAACTTATTTATTATTTTTTATTAGATTTGTCAAGCTTAATATATTTTTGCGACAATATCCTTATAAAAAATAACTTTGAAAGAGGATTGTAAATATAATGTAATGGTGGTAAGGACTGCAAAGCGACTGTACTTCTCTATTATATTTCAACTGTAACAGTCCACGTCCAAGTCTAAGTCTGGTTTACTGTCCAATGTATTCTACTAGCGAACCCGACAGACGCTGTCCTGCCCAAACATTAGGTCACTTGCTACTCAATTTTCCATGATCACAGATGGAAGATTTATAATTATTACAAAGCCTAAAATTTTAGAAAATATTGGGTAATTTTAGCAGTAAATTTTTTAAAGAAAGTGTTTATTTGACTTATTAAAATCTTGATTATACTGTAAGTTAAGGGTAAGAATCTATTAAAGGTATTCAGATAAATAAACATTTCCTTGGATTAAATCAACAGTTTATGGTGTACTTTAGACTATTTGTCTAACAAAATTGTATAAACATTTGAAGGTAAAAATTGCCATTATAATAATAACCATACCATCATTGTATATGATGATTTTGCTCATATTTTTATCACTGATATTTTTATCAGCAAAATCATCATTGCACAATGATGTTTTTTTCATCACCCACAGATTTTTCGCATTTGGAGCTCAAATTATGTAAAAATTACTTAATGAATGAGGGAAATTTAATAGATTATACATTTTAAGAATTTTTTTTATGTATTATTTTACAATATTTATCTGCAAACATATTATATTACAAACAAAAAAAAAAAACATTTGTTTGTTTGCATTTTTACTAAAATTTTAAATACTTTTTAGGATGTTTTTTTTACTTCTACACGTCTTTTTTACTTTTTTTCGGAATAAGCGCACCATGTTACACATGAAATAGTTAAAGTTGTTGAAATTTTTTCATGTTTAGTCTGTTATTTAAGTGTCTCACCAGTCACACTGTATAATACATCGTGGGTGCTGTCTAAAAAACATTGTTTAGTCCTAAAAAACTGCACGAATTACCTTTATAATTATATTCATAATTTTAGCTTTACTTGTATATAATTAACAATCGAAATTAATGTTTTTATTTTAATTGTTAATAAACTTATATTTCACTCATTAAAAAACTAAATGTTCCGAAGATTACTGCGTTCGAAGAAATCGGCAAAGTATATTCACAGAAAAATAATAAAAAACGTTTTATTTTTTTGTGTAATATATACATATGTTTATATGTATAAATAATCATGTTTACATAATTTAAAAAATGCTTTAGTCATCGACTTCTGCAGTACCAGAAGACTTGGAGATGCGTTGAATTGCTTCGAATACGCGATAGAGTCACTTTGTGATATTAGTCGTAAGGTTGTAGAGATCGTGGGGGTTCCGAGGATGACGTCAGATGGCAATCCGTCATCTTAACTCGCCGCACAGCCACATCCTCTGCAATCTAAGCGGACCCTGGTACCAGACCGGGTTAGCGCTAGGAAGAAGAAGAATAAACAAGATAGTAAAAGAATAATGGCACGGGCCTTTAGCCTGGGGCCTTGAAGAATTAATTTACATAAAAAAAAAGATATATAGGGTAACTGTCTTGCTCATTTCTAGCACAACGTTCGTGCGAGTAACTAATAGCTACTTGACTCGCCAGTTTACTTATGAGAGTGTAGACGGTACTAAAGGTTAGTATCCTGCATAACCTATAATTGCATGTCTTACTGTAACACTGGCTCAGTAATGAGTGTAATTATTCGTTAACGATCCCATGAACGATGCTAGTTGCAAGATACATCGATACACTTATAGAGAACTAGCCTGAATCGGCGTCTTTGTCTGCGTTGTTTTCATAGACTTTCATACAAATTTCAATCCCTAATTCACCCCTTTCAATTTCGCGACAAAAAGTAGTCAATGATTTTCTCTAACGTCTAATCTATCTTTATAGCGAAATTCATCAAGCTTGGTTCAACGCTTCAGACAGAATTACCTTCATACTTAAAATATTCGTAAGGATATCGTGACCATAGGATACAGAAATAATAGACAGGGAATAAAGTATAAAAAAGGAACTTAATATTTTAATGTAGTAAATATTCTGTCCTATATACTAGTATATCGTCGTACTCGAGTAAATAATAGTAGACTAATCGATTTATAATCAGGAACAGGACCTTCGATTGACACGGCAATGTTAGTGCAAGCGGAGTAAAGGTTCAGAATTCTACTCTCTCAAAGTGTAGCGTAGTTTGGTAGCTAATTTCAAGATTCTATACTATTTTTTACTAGTATATAAAGCTGAAAAGTTTGTTTGTTTGCTTGAACGCGACAATCTTAGGAACTACTGGTCCGTTTTGAAAAATTGTTACATTGTTACATAGCCCATTTATCGAGGAAGGCTACATATCAACACGCTAAAATTCAAACTATTTTTTACCTAATTTTACGTGAACGAAGTTGCGGTCACAGCTAGCTATTTATAAACGGTATTAAAAATAACATTCAAGATACCGCTAGGTATTAAAAAACTGCTAACTCCGATACTGTTAATTTTAACCCTGTTTCAAATAAGGAACGAAATGACTAATTCTGTACTGGTGGTAGTGTAGACAGTCTCAAATAATTGTATCGCACAACTTGCAATTGCAAAACGGATGTTAATGTAACACTGGACTAGTGTAAATTGCTGTAGTTATTTGCTAATGGTTTGTACGACCTTGTATAGCATGTTAGATGTAAGATAAACTGACACACTAAGGAATATGGTGACCATGATTTAGAAATCCATAGGAGGTCGTATCCCGGTTACTTAATGAGTAACCGGGATTTGAGTCGATCGCTAAGTTTAGTGGCTCTTGCTATGACCGGGTGATAGATTGGTGACCCATATTAGAACTGGTTTATATTTGATATCCGACCTCCTCAGTGTTTCGGATGGTACGTAAAACAGTGGGACCGGATTAATGTCTCTGAGTGAAATTTTTCGTGAGGTTTTAAAGGTCGTGGGGGTTCCGAGGATGAAGTCAGATGGTAATCGGTCATCTTAACTCGCCCCACAGCCACATCCTCTGCCATCTAAGCGGACCCTGGTAAAAAGACCCGGGATAACGCTAGATAGAAGAATGAATTTATAGATAAAACCAACATTGGTCTATGACCATTGTAGCCTATCAAACAGATGATTGAAGTAAGAAAAAAGTTAAATACATCTAAATAAAATTGCACATTCATACATACACAAACACTCACTCCCACACACATGCGCACGCACGCACGTACGCACGCACGCACACACGAACAAACTCTACACACCCGCGCGCGTGAACACACACCGTTATATCTGTAATCACAGATTTGATTTGAGACTATAACCTATGGCAGCTCTCATGCCGGAGCCAAACATAGCTTCATATGAATGATCATTTCAATGATCATGTAAAGTGGCCGGGGACTTTGTGTATTTTCACAAAGTTTTGTAAAACTTTGTCGTCTTCAAGGACAAAAATGTACAAACACTTTGAGCTATGTCTGGCTCCGGTATTAAATAATAATTAACATTGTTAGTTATAAATAAAGAAATACTGTTTTTCGCTTAAGTTAAGTCTTCATTAGTCTAAGTTTCTTTTTATAAAATAAACTGTGGATTTTTGTTTAACAAATAAAGTATAATAAAAAATTGCTGTTTAATTAATGTTTACCGACGTAATACCGTTTTCACGATAAAGGGAAGCAGTATTAATCGAACACGGCAAATAGCAGATTTATCTGTTAAGCCAATAACCAACATAACCAAATTTGGGTCCCGGAATATTTGCATAAATGCTAATGAAGTCTTTAAAGTTTCACGTTTTCAAAATTAATGTCACTGTTTGTTTTTCGCTACAGGGTTTGAGTTTTTGCTGAACTGGAATATTCTGATTTAGATTCTCAATGGAAATAAGTCATTTCAGCGTAAATAGCCAGCTTCAGTGCGCGAATTCGTCTGCTTTAGTTCCTTGTACTTTCATTTTTTTTTATGTAACAAGGGGCAAACGAGCAGCCGGCTTTCACCCAAGTGACTACCGACAAAACCAGAGGGCTCGCAGACGCGTTGCCGGCCTTTGAGAAATGAGTATGCTCTTTTCTTGTTGGTCCCTAAGTCACATCCGTTCGGAAATACCTAAGCTAGCAACTAACAACAAAAAAGTAGCCCATATCCTTTCTCTAAAGTCGAGTTTATCTCTATATCGAAATTCATCAAAATTGGTCCAGCAGTTTTGTCATGAAAACGTCTGTTGACAGAGTTACCTTCGTATTAAAACATTAGTTAAAGGAATAAAGATTATTTATTTATATGACTTACAGACTCAAGATCTAATTAACTAGCTATGAAACGCGACTTTGTCTGCGTGGTATTAAATGACTTGGTTTAATTTTGTAGGCATAATTTATTTCGTGCGAAACACTAAGTATTGTACAAAAAGTAAATTAGTCTATGTATAAAAGTAAATTCCTTGTAACATTAGCTACCTATCAATAAAAGTCCCGTTGAAATCGGTCCAGCAGTTTTGGAGATTACACGTAACAAACTTTTAAATCGACAGGCAAAAATGTTTTTAATTTTTTGTCATAGTTATCATACATTCAGTCATAAGCGTTAGGAATTTAAAATTTCATACTTTAAAGAATTTTTTATCCCCATTCTCTTGATATCCTGAAGTCCACAATCGTGCGATTCTCTAGAAAATTCTTACTTCGAATAATTCCTTAGCAAATATTTTTTATAGAAATATAATAATGCATACATATAGATATTACACCCAGACTCGAAGCCAGAAAAGAAGGCATGGTCAGTGCCAGAGACCTCAACGGGGTAGTCATACACTTAATCTAAAAAGAAAACACACTTAGAAACATTCATCACATGGTTATGAACTTCTATTTATAAAGATTCAACTGAATAATTTAATTCATAAAGGCACGTACAGTTATATAGAAATCTCTCTCTCTCTCTCTTTTCTTAACTATGTATTCCACATTCCTAATTTTCTCTGTCTACCTCGCCCTGTCTTTTAAATCAGTTTCCGATAGCTGGTATTTCTTCATGTCCTTTAACACATCGCTTTTCCACCTTGGTTTTGTACCAGGCGCACTAGCGCCCTCTTATTACACTTTGTCTCCCGTTCAGTTCTCTTGTAAACGCCCTTCAGGCAACACGGTTTCGTTCTTTTGTTTTAAATAAATAAACATTTTGTTCCAGTGTTTGCGTTATTTTCATTGCCGTCTAAAAATCTCTAACAACAATGTTATTAATTTATTGGAAAAAAATTCCAACCTATAAAATACAAAAACATTACGAATTGAAGAATTTTCATTGATTAGTTAAAATTTTCATTCAACCATCACTTTCAATTATGTACAAAAGTTCGTCTCTTAGGATGATCTCTTCATCTCTACCCTATTTAAAAATTCCCATAGAATTCAATTACATGGGGCAAAAAAAGTCTTGCGGCGTTGTCGGCCGTTAAAGAGGGGTGTAAGCCACCGGGAACTCTCAAATCATATTCCCAAAAATGGACTAAAAATTTGAAAAATATGAACGGATTAATATTTTGCTAAAAAAGAAAGGAATTGATTGGTTAATTAATTAGGCTGTGAGTGAATGGCAAAAATGTGATTCCATCCCTTATTCTTTTGACATCTACTGACAGCAAAAGGAACGAATTAAGTCTCACCAACTAAATAGAGGTACCGCCACGCTTTTAGCCGAATTGGGCCGGCGCGTCCGAAGTACCTCTTTCTCACATGAGATCGGCGTGAAGTGGCGGCAATGCTGTCACGTCAAGTGATGGTATTGTTGTCGCGTGCTTAATGCATTTTTATGTTAACTATAAAGTGAAAAGTTAAAGCAACTCAACTCCAAGCAATTTTATCTTTAATCGCCTTGCGTATAAGCGTGTTTTTAACATGTCATGTAATGATATATAACAATCAGTAAGATCATTAGATACAAGTAATTGATTTAAAATCTTGTAAAATGTAGGTACTTCTTAAATAAATATATTATTTTATAAAGTCTATCATATATTTATTCGTCACTAAAATGTCTTATATATACTACAACGGTTATAAATAGAGTTCAATAGAATCATTGTTTGTAGAATGCGTCCGGACATACATACATATAGATGTTTTTTTTTTATGTTACAAGTGGGCAGACGAGCAGGCAGTAATTATGTACTAAAACTGTTTTCATGCCGTGCGTTATTGTTTTTGGAAATTTTAGGAAAATATATACATAGGACTATATAACACACGGGCGCGGCACCTAAGCATGTATGTCTATGAATAATTATACGCTATTATTATTAATTTGATAGTTAATTATCTCTTGAAATACAGACATTCTTTAAGCTTCAAAAACGTTCTGCATTAATTTGTACTCCTAAGAGAATATATTCCAAATCATTATTATTATTTTAATTTTGCAACAGTCAGGAAGGTGTAATCGACTAGGTAAAAAAAAATAAAAAAATAAAAGTAGGTTAAAAACTATTGATTTCTAATATATTCATGATTTCTATACAAGGATACTACACGCGGACTCCGAAACGTTGACGTGATAGAAACCAACACTTAATACCCGAGAGTATGAGGTCATCACTTAATCTGGAGTATCAAAGATTGGTTCAAGTCCAAATTATAATCGTACTTGCTATAAAACGCGAGTTTAACCGCGTTAGATTCAATTGAGTTTGTTTATTATTGATAGCTTTTAATTTTATAAGGAAAACACTAATTCTCTTTTTGTCTACTTATGGACCTTCCTCGGACTTCAAGAATTAAAAAAAAAACATTAAACAGGTCCAACTTCCTATTCTTAACGGATAAAAGTTTCCGTGTGAAATGTCTCCCTATTTTTTTATATTTGCAAAATTTTAACTGAGGTTGACTAAGTATTATTTTACAATATGCAATGTTTTCATATGTATCTATATTTTCTGCAGTAATATTGTTATATAAAAGTTGAATGTCATACATTAATTTCTTTGGGTGGATGACGACTTTTGTTTCTTAAGCTTACAAAAAAAATCTGTGATATTTTGGAAACGAAGAATTGGAATTTTCAAGATGCGGTCTTCTAAATTAACCTTTTTAAGACTCTGGTGTTCAGTTCAAGTGAATATTGTATTATTCATTATACATTAAATAGTATTATAAACTCTTTTAGCTACGTTGTCGAGATTTCATTCTAATTACAATTCTTTTTTAGATGTCCTATTCAAAAATATAAATCATACGATGAAAAATTTTAACATCTTTAGGCTTATTGGACGATATTTATATCTTCTGTTATTAATATCTTCTCGTTGCTCGACTCCGAATCGGTGATAGATCTTAATCTATTTGACGATTCAAAAGTTTACATAAATAAAATGTCATTTGAGTTTGAATTTAATCCATCCATTTCCACAATTGAGCTTATGGAGGCAAATGGGAAATAGAAAACTAATTAACTTTTCTTTTCAATGCAATTCAATTCAATTCTTGGTTTATGGCTCCTATCTAGGCCAACTGGGCTCAATATGTCATTTTTCTTGACCACAATTCGCTACTAAATTTTTAGAATTTGGTCTCCTTTCTAGCTTTATCCCCGTAACCAAAGTCTGCTTAGATTGCGGAGGATGTGGTAATTCCTCGTTTCCTAATAGACCGTAATATTGACAAAATGTTCTAAGCGATAATAACAACTAATATCGCATTTTTTCCACTTTTGGAAGATATTTTCAATGCTTTGTGGTTGCATCAATAAATACAAAAACAACGTTGCTTTTTCCCTACATTTTTACCGCGAAAAGTTATCGAACGGACCATCGATCGAGTTTTAACACTTGTATGACCAGTCTTGAAAGTAAAACTAATGTCATTCGATACTATTTCGATCGTTTCAGATCAACAAACAAGTAATATATTTTTTCTTTGTCCAATAATAGCTTGTTATAGAGATGACTGACTGACTTAATATGGTAGCACGCGATAAGAAATGTTACTTGTAGTATAGAATGCACGCTATTTGTTTTTATTCACAAGTCAGTTATATTCAGACGATTTTTATTTTCAGCCAGTATCTTTTTTATCTAATGCATACATTTTATATGAAACTTAATAGGAGACATTAAATGTGTGTATGTGTGCGTGTGTGAGAGAGAGAGAGAGAGAATTTGAATGAGTGGTTATCATACATATATATCATTCTATTAATTTATCTTTATTTTGCACTTCCTAAATGTTATTTATTTCATTCATTTCCGCACTGATTTGGGTTCTCAGCAAAAAATACATCTTATCGCTGCTTTAATTTGATAACGACCGATCTCAAAAATGTACTTTTTTCAGGAGAGCAGTTTAAATAAAATAAAAGTTACCAGATGAAGAGTTGCAACATGACTGACTTGTTTACCAATGTGTTTATGTTTTTATATGCTTATGAACAACTATCCTTTTTTATCTATACACTACAGGGATAAGACAACTGTTTCCCGCGACTTCGTACGCGTAAAATTTACCTTCACTTAGTGCTCCTTAATCTGGTTCTATCGCAAAATCAGTTCTTAGCGGATGTCTCATGTACCACCTTGCCAATTTTCCTCTTTGTATGTTCTGTTTATTTCGTGATAAGTGACCTTTCACTTTTATAAATATATATTAATGTTACTTTTTTTTTTTGAAGATAATCTATTACTTTACGACAATCGCATTTAGATTTGAAGATGTCGTTGAGAAATGAGATGTCGTCGTATTTCTCTTTCTTTTGGTTAAAAACAATGAAATGCAAATATGTTTTAGAAGAAAGCCAACCAGACAGCGCGTCGCGCCAGTCCGAAAGCTGAAGCTAGCGGGGACGAGGGTATGGATGTGGATTTGGATAACTTCATGACGCTCGATTCTGTTGGCGATGTAGATGGTGAGCTACCTTCACTTAAACATTTACAGTTAATAACTGACCTCTCAAAATTACGCCACTAATGTCTTGATTTTGTGCGAATACAGAGGTTGAGGATGAAGATTCTGGCGCTGAAAAGAAAGAGGAAACGACTCCAAAGAAACCAAAAGTTGAAATTAATATTGGAAGTGAACATATTAAGAAAATAGAGGTAAGTGATATACATTTTGGTGTTCATATTTAAAATAGATTCATCAAAGCATCTGAGCTGTAAATACTTACTAAAAAATTGTCATGTGGCAGTTTTCAACAAATTTCATCCAAATGGCATCATGAAGAGGAGGTTTTAATTTTAGAGAAAGAAAATTATAGTACTTTGCATTTTATTTGTGTTTTTTTTTTCTCTATAATAGTTGCATGTAAAGTAAGAGAATATATTAAAGAGCCTGCCCAGATAGTCTAGGCCGGTTATCCAGAAGTTGCCATTTATTAAAAATATTTTATAAATGTGTTTAGTAGTCAATGTCGAGCGCTTGCAACTGAACTGTATGAAAATAACTGACTAATTTATGTTGCAATAGGTGTGGTGGTGTGAATTGTGCCGCGTGTATTTGCCGCGCGCGGACTCCGGCAGTGCAGAGGAAGCTGAAGCGCTGCGCCGTCACTGCCGATTGCGCAACCATCTCGGCCGCTACGTGCAGCACCGCGACACGCGTACGCTGCGCAGACACGCCGAACGCATCCATCGCCAGCTGCACCAGCAGAAAGGTGCCCTCTTCTCACTACAATACTATACAAACCCTTATTATAGCTTCTTTGCAATCTACTTTGTGCACTCAGTCGCAATAGGGCGACTAGGTATTTGGATGATAATTTCAACGATCATGTAGTGTGGCCGTGGACTTTGTGTAGCTGCACAAAGTTATGTAGTACTTTCAAGGACAAAAATGTACAAACACTGAGCCATGTCCGGCTCCAGCATTACAGCTACTAACTCATTTATCAAACAGAGGAACATCCTAAGATACCTAACATAAGTGGTTGGCAACATTTTGATAGGCAAGGGTGGCCTTCTTGAAAAATGAGATGTAGGCTAGATGCACTTCTGCAATAATTATTTGAAAATGATAGTGAAAACAGACATCGCATGCAACATTAAAAATACTTTAAATGTTATATATTTAATAATAACACTTAAATTATTATCTCTTTCAGAAGATGAAAAGGAGAACACTGGAGAAGATAGTACTGAAACTAAACTAAAGGTAGAAAAAACTGAAGCCACTAGTGAGAAGAAGAATTTGGAAAATGGTGCTGAAACAGCCAATGCATCTGGTTTGTAATTCATATTATTTATAGCCTCCATTGCACAATATAGTTATTATGAAAATCTCGCGTGTCATCTCTAATAAATAATTATTAAAAATATACTTCAACTCTATAGGTAGTGAAGATAAACTGTGGGCTGACGTAGACAAGGATATTGGAGAGTTGCTTCGAGAAGTAGATCCGCAAGGCAATGAAGCTAGTGATGATGAAGAAGATCTTGGAAGGTATTTTTAAAATTTCTTTTGGTGCTGCGACAGGCACGGTTCATCCTATACGAAAGATGTTTCACAACCCGACCTGGCTATTGGCCACAAATCGGTTTTAACATAAGTAACTGAAATCTGTTAATGTACAAAGTATATAGGTATTGAAAATAATGAAACCAGTAATTATTTGATAAAGTCTCATTTCTCAACATAATGCCTTCACTTACCTTTGTACTTACAATACAGTCTTACATTATTATATATGTGAAATTTATTTTTACTTTTTAATGTCTATATTTTTACAGATACGACAAATTCCGTAAAAGCGATAAAAAAACTAAGGCTGTTGAAGGAGAAGAAACAAACACAAAGGGTGAAGATAGTATTAAAGAAAAAGTGACTGTTGAAACAAATTCATCTGCTTAGAATTGACGATTATGATTTGTAGTACAGAACTTTGTTATCTTAATGATTTAAGATAATTGTATAATTATTCATATATAAGTATAAGTAAAGTATGCTTAATAAATTTGTCAATAGTACATACAAGTTTATTTTTTACCAAGACAATGCCAATTGAGAAACTGGTAATGTTAGACAGTTTTCATCTTATCAACATATGCTATTTCTACATCACCTAATTAGCGAACGAGAGTAATATTTTACTTTTTGTGTTTGAACTTGGCCTGGCAATCGTATGTTAGGGATGATAAACTTACCACAAGCCCTAAATTTGGTAATCCGCTAAATGTTCAGATTCAGATGCCCACAAGCTTATTAGTAGTTATATTTAGACTAGCTGTGCCCGCGACTTAGGCCGCCCAAGAATTGAAATAATCGGGTCTCACTGTTTTACGTTCCTGCCGAAACATGGAAGAGATCGAATATCAAAATACAAATCAGTGCTAGAATGGGTCGCCCATCTATCTACCGGTCGCAGCAAGAGCTACTTAAACTAGCGATCGATTGAAATACCGACCACTGATTAGGACACGACTTCCTTACAACGGGCGGACCCATCTCTACGTAGGAAGCCAGTTCGTAGCCGTACCGGTGTACCCATTCAGATGAATAACGCATTATAAATAACTAAAAGTTTGATGTGAATTAACAAATGATTTAGCAAATTATATATTAAACTATGGAGTTTTATCTCCAATGATATTGAAATAGCAATTTGTTTTAATGCTAAGTGCCTACTGACTCATGGACATCTGCACGACCAGGAGGCAAGCAGATGCGTTGTCAGCCTTTAATGACGAGTTTAGACCAATACATGTTTGAGAAGCTTTGTCCTAACAATAATGAATACAACAATAAATAATTATCCATTTTGGTCCAGTCGTTCGAAGGTGTAAAAAAATCTAATGGAAAGCGGGTATTGAAGTCGAATATATGTATATATTGAATCAAAGATGTTTCTTTTATTCCAATCCAGGTTGTCCAATGTGTGGACAACATAAAGAGAATGACAAGAGATAGCTGGCTGCGACTGGCAAAAGATAGGCGATAGTGACGTAAAAGAAATGAGTCCTATGCCCAGCGGATGGCATAAGCCTCAGGACTGAATATGATGACGATAAATATCTCTTAATAAAGCCATTAAAGTATCACTATTTGATTTGATGAGATATATTGATCCAGAGGAGAATCCAATATTAAATAAAAAGATAATATTATATTACATTTATTAAAGCCATAAAGGTATCATATTGTTTAAAATGTATTTGCAAAAGAAACGGATGTCTTTTCAGGTGTCCCTTAGAGTCTTAGTGTGATGACACATAGCCTTCCTCGATAAATAACCTATCTAACACTGAAATAATTTCAAATCGGACCAGTTGTTCCTGAGATTAGCGCGTTCAAACAAAGAAACAAACAAACAAACAAACTCTTCAGCTTTATATTAATATAGATTAAATTCTACTAAAGGTAGATTTCGAGCAAACAAACATAGAGGTAGAGCTAGAACAAGAGCATTCTTTTTGTTTTTTTTAGTGTAATTAAAAGCTCGTTCTTAGCGTTTACACCAAAATATCAATAACCAAAAAACTAGAATAAGAATTAGAATATTTCTGAAAACGGCACGTTTGGCGCAATAGTTTTATTTTAATTAAAATCTAGCTAAATAAATGAAATAAAAAATATATACACACACGGTACATTCAAGTTCACAACTACAATAAGGCCTCGTTCGCACGAGAGTTAAAAAAGCGTTGCGTCAAATCTTGCCGTTGGCGCTTTTTTAGCGACGTCGATACAAAAATATAGCGTATATGTATAAATATAGCGTAGAAAATAGAATATTGCTCAATAAAAAAGCGTCGCGTTATAAAAGCGCTATCGTGTGAACACAAACTTGGTGCATGGTAAAAAAGCTCTCGTGGGAATGAGGGCTTACAAAATGACATAATACCGATCTTCAAGCGTAACAATAATATTGGCACAAATAATTCATTGAATTCCTCTTTATTTACTATTATCTTATCTTACGAAAATATCAGATTTTCTAATAATACCCTTATTTAATTAAAGGCGCTGCTTACATATGAAAAAGGAGAAATTTTTCTTAAGAATAAATACATTAGTTTTTTTTAAGAAAAACTTTTTATGACGACTACTATAATTTATTGTTGGCATGAAAATTTTTTGTGGCTCTTTAAAAACTTCGAAATTTTGTAAATCATTATTTTTTGGCTCTTTTGACTCAAAAGGTTGCCCATCCCTGTACACAAAGATATAATCCCTCATTGGTGTATGTAATCTTTACATAGTATTAAACTATTATTTTTCACTTCCCGTTTTTGTAAAGTAGCTTACGCACCTTGCTTGCAGAAGTGAGTAATTAATGCACTTGTGTTAATTTACCAATATAACACTCATAAGTTAATGACTCGCTTTGCGCTTGGTGCAATAATCTACTATTACGTACTTATATATATTTCTTTGCTTATTGCAGGTAATAACATCGTGTATAGTCTCTGCCAATATGTCACGCTTTATTTTCCTCATAATACAAAAGACGAAGTTTTACGCGTAATTTTCTAAAGGCGACACCTTCCATTCAGCTTTGAATGACAGCTATAAAATGTTCCATAGAAGAAGTTCACTTGTTATTCGAGTCACGAGTGAACCTGCTCTATCTTTAAAAGCACATTTTATTGTTTGAGATAAGAGAATGGCTTAAAAACTTGAGCTAGTCATTTTCAGTCAGATATGAAAAACATTTGCTACATTAAAGGATGATCAGAAATTGAAGGGAACATTTTTGGAAAAATTTCTCCGTACAAATTCTTCCAGTTACTCTGACTTTTTAATCAGATAAAGAGTGATTCAGGCTTTTTAAGACATTTCCAGACTTAGGAATTAAAAAAAAAATACTGGCTGCATTTATCCACAAAGCAATGAAGATATAACAAAGATTTTAGATTAGATTTGATTTTGATTTGATGAAATACTTAATTTTTTGCTTAAATCATTCAACATCAATGAAAATTAAATTAGCCGAATTCATTTTTGGATTAAAGTATAAACTACTTATCAGTCAATGGTCTTATATTGAAGAGGTTTAATAAACACTTAAAAAAAACTCTCGCTTGATTGTTGGCGGCACGTATTGTGAGGACGTTTCTCAATCTGGAGCCCTAACCACCGGTTGCTTAGAGCCTTGCCTCGCTGCCGGGTAAGATATTTAAATAGTAATGAAAATAATGTCATTTAATCCAGAATAAATTCTCCATATTACAGAGGAATGAAGTAAACAACAAATAAATAAATAATTACAAGTCTGAAATTTACTAAGAAATTACTGTCTTGTACTGTATTTGTATAAAACAAAAAGCAGCATACTGTTTTCTCAAAGGCCGGCAACTCTTCTAGCAGTGCGATAATTCGAGGGAGTCAGTTCTATTTTCCCAGATCCTGTTCCCTTACTCTTTTCCATTGCCGTTCCCGGGATGAACATAATTGTTTGACAGGTATAAAACTTAGGAACACGTTCTATGGGAAAATGTTTTTTCTTTTGCTTCCTTTTTTTTCATAATTTTCCAATGTTTTCAATAGTTATTCTTCTGTTCGGGAGAAACGGACGGACAAATACAACAAATCAAAAATCATTTAAATTGGACTTGCCAGTCTCGAGTTATAAGTGTTCGAACCAACCCGACTCAGTTTCCTATAATACATATATATGAATAAGAATAAGAATATATTTATTGTCAAACAATGCTTACAGACATCAAATTTTGGTCATAGGTTTTGTATTACATGTATCGGCTTAGTAGTGTGATGTGCTGTTCCATCATTTTGTTTTGATTTTCGAGACGAGATTGAGTTTTTTGGTAGTTCTCGATCGCGGCCATGGCGGACTGTAAAAGTACAAATAAATATTTAAATCTCTTATACACTATCTTACACAAATCATATTTCTACTGCTTTTGATTTCCACGTGGAAGTTTGGCTATTTTAATTAGAAATGATTCTCTTTAAAATATCAACTCGGTTTCGATTTAGCCTCATCAGAGGTGTAGTTAACGATACCTAGTACCGCGCTTAATAAACGAACTACCCTACGATTTAAAAAATGTAATAACACCTAAAAATATTAAATATATGTTAAAAAAATACTACCTTAAAAATCGAAAGACGTCCTTGAAAAAATAAACTTGTTTCAAATTCAAAATAATTAATTAATAATAAAAGTTGAAAAAAAGAAGTTTTTATGTAACTATATTTTTGTATATGGCGCGATTAGTCATACGCGATTTAAAAATTTTAATGTTATTATTTCTACTGTTTACTATACAAATAATTGCGTAGATTGAATCACGGGCTGACAAACAAAATAACCTGATCGGACTGCCTAGCCATCTACCATTTATTAAATGGTGCAAATTACCATATATTGTAATTTATATGTTCGACGAAAACTGCAAAAAAAAAAAAAAAAAAATTAGTAATAACAATATTTCTCTCCTCATACAATTAATTACCTTTTTGTTATGTTACAAGGGGGCAGACGAGCAGGCAGCAGGCACCGAAGTGCCTACCGGCGCCCATGGACTTCTGCACGACCAGCGCAGCAGCGAAGCAGTTCCTTACTTATAAATACACACGTGAAGCAAAATCTTTCGGTACCATTTCACGAAACTTGCGGGGACGGAGGAAAAACCACACGTACACCAATACCAAACTATTTACAACATTTAAACACACATGTATTGGATGATATCAAAGCATATTTGTGACAGCCGTATGTTATATTAATTGTTAAGTCTTGTTTTTCTTTGAATTGAAGAATATATGTCGTTGTCAACAAAAAGGTTTGTGGGCGAATTTCCACTACCTGGCATGTATTTATTTCAATATATATATATGAGATGGCTATAGTGACGATAAACCTACTAAAAATAACAAGGTACTTATAAAATTTTGGATAAAATTCAGCCTCATGGAGGGCTCGTTAAATTCGGCACGGTTGGGGAAATCGATGTAAGTAGAAAAATGTATTTAAGTTAGAATGATTGTAACGCTGAAAGTATGCTTTTAGGGTTCCGTAGTTTTAGTTTCGCTTTGTCCGTCCGTCTGTCCGACCGCAAGGTGTCCTTCTCCTAGGATTTACAAACTATTAGATGTAAAGACTTGAAATTATCCATTTTGCTAGGACATGACAAAAAACTCACTAAGAAAATTGTTTTAAGCGAAATGTAATGAAAACTTTTGAAGTTATTTAACAAATACCTGTAACAAATATCCAATACGGATCCCTTCTATTTAAGCGTGTCTTGGCCACTTTATTAATATAAAAAGATATTTATATACATTTACAGTAAGGGGGATATTGAATGCCATACCAAGTTTTATGTAATTTAAAGAATTTCTCAGGCAAGTTTCAGATTTGTACCAATCCTTTAAACAGAAAGTAAAATTTAGTACGTTTCGTACAAATGAATACTTGAACTCTTCTTTTGTTTCTAAATTTTGAGTCACACTGTTACTATCATCCCTATAATAATATAAACATTATAAATGTGAAAGAAACTCTGTCCGTTACGTTCTCACGCCTAAACCACTGAACCGATTTTGATGAATTTCGGTAAAGAGATAGATTGTACCTCGGAGAAGGACATAGGCTACTCTTTGGAATTTGAAAGGGTAAAATAGGTGTTAAATGTTTCCATGGAAGTCGAAGAAAGCAATGCCATCAAAGTTGCGGGTCGAAGCTAGTCTATACATATAAATATCTGTATCTATATTCTAAACTGATATATAAAGCTGAAGAGTTTGTTTGTTTGTGTGCTTGAACGCCCTAATCTCAAGAACTACTGGTCTAATTTGAATAATTCTTTTAACGTTAGATAGCCCATTCCTCGAGGAAGGTTTATATAATAACGCTAAAATTGAGTCTAATTTTTTTAACTAATATTACGCGGACAAAATTGCGGGCACATCTAGTTATTAATAACTTTCTTATTGCTAGCCGTTAAAAGCGGGGGAGGTTCGCAAATTATAAATACAATATAATGGCAGCCAAATTTCCGTTAAATCAGGGACGGAACATTTCGCAGTTGAGTTCATACCTTACTGTCACATCTGACGTTTAGATAAACACACGTCAAGCTGACGAACTGACGAAAGATATTTAGATCGAAAAACGCTTTTAATTTATATGAAATTTGTATATTGGACTCGATGGCTCAACGGTAAGTAGGGAGGAATTTAATCTGTATGATTTTTGAGATAATCCTCGATCCTTCTGGGCTGGTCACGCTCACTTTTTGGACAAGCCTTAAAGCTGTCATAGTTAAAGCTTTAGTCGTAATCGTAACGCACGATGCTGTGTTGTGCGGCATGCGGTGTTGGACACTTAATTGTAAGATGAACGTCTAGAATGGTCTCTTGTTCCGTTACTGTCTACGTCAACACTGAAACGCTGCGTTGTGACACACATGGCAGCGTTGCGCAGTTCAAACGCAGCGTCACGACGCGCGACGCTGCTTTTAACGACTTTACCGGAACAGCGGTCATTTGATTTTCTACTGCTTCTGAAAAGGCGAAGAAGCAGTCCGAGGAACATGTTTTTACAACGAAGGAGTGTAGTGTGTACGAAACTTTAATAAAAAAAAAACAGAAAAGTACAAAGGTTAATTTCGGGTTTCAAGACAGATCTATCACATTTTGTCTACTAAATTGTCCTCGAAATAGCCCATTTTTTTAATACATGACGCGAACCGTACACCGCAGCTAATGGACGAGAACGACACTTGACGATTCTTGACGTTTTCCATATGATTCTGAGTCCGTCTCCTTATGTCGCACAATGCAGCATTGTGCGTTACGATCAAGAGACGAAAACTTTACATAGATAGATAGATACATAGATTACATTTCGTGCATTCTTTTATAAACCATAGAATAGCCACATTGTAATATTGGAGATGATGATTCTTAATCAGTGGCCGGCATTTCAGTCGATCGCAAGATTAAGTAGCTCATGATGACAGATGGGTGATTAATTCTAACAAGATTTCCAAATATCCGACCTCCGCCGTGTTTCGGTAAGCCCCCGTTAATGTTACACTGTGAGAATATGGGGGTTTCGAGGATATATCAGACGGCAGTCGGTCATCTTAACTTGCCCCATAAACATATTTGTATTTTAGAATTCATCTATATTTACTTCTTTTGGGGACACGTTAATTCTCAAAACGTTGTAAGTCCATAATTTAATATAGCCCCACCTCATCCTTGGCATTTAGTTATATTTAAAAAGAAGTACAACTTCAAGTGAGTGGATAGGGATCTACGCGTCTGTTAAGTGTTCAAACTCATTCGTTTTTTTTCAGTTTTTATGGCAATTTTGAGATATGTTTGAAATTTCCGTTGGGAACACTGCGTGCCTTTACAAAAAAAGACCTGATTATAAGTAAGGTTTTGTAATCTTGTCGAACGCAGTCCAGGCGGAATCTGAGATTCAACTATGAGGCTCTAATTTACTTTATTATGTCTCATATCTGCTTATTTATAATCATATTGCGTTCTCAATAGTCACTCGCCAACACAAATCTCATAAATAATATTAAATGATGCGAATATCTATAATTACCTACAACGGATACCTTCGTAATTAATTATATGATGAGTAATTAATCTTTCTATATTTTATTTTATACATATAAATGAAGCTCTGTCTTCTTCTTCCTAGCATTATTCCGGTCTAATACCAGGGTCCGCTTAAATTGCAGAGGATGTAGCTGTGGGGCGAGTTAAGATGACCGATTGCCATCTGATGTCATCCTCGGAACCCCCACAATCTCTACGACCTTCGACTAATATCAGAAAGTGACGTTAATCGGGTCCCACTATTTACTTGCCTTCCGAAACACGGAGGAGGTCGGATATCAAATAGGATCTATAGCTAAAGTGCCAATCTACTTAGGGATGCAAAAAGCCTCATACGAATATTAATAGTACAAAATCTATCTACATAGTAATGTTCAGTAGTGGAAGTCTCAATATAGAAAGTTGACAATTCAAGGCTTGGTTTTTGGTTCTTATCTATGCTTATTGATCATAATTTATTCCGTCAAAGTCACGTTACTTGAGGACAAAACAAAAGAGATCAATAAAGAAATAATATCCATAGAATATATATCCGAAGAGTTTGTTTATTTGCTTGAACGCACTAATCTCAGGAACATGGTCTGATTTGAAAAGTTCTTTCAGTGTCAGATAGCCCATTTATCGAGGAAGGCTATAGGCTATATATCATCAGTGACTTTTTTTTCTCTATAACTTGAACCCGCGACTTTGTTCGCGTTGTTTCCTACGAGTTTCATACTAAATTTCATCCCCTATTTCATATTTTATATTCGCGACAGAAAGTAATCTATGTTCGTCGCGAAGTTCCAATCTATCTCTACACCGAGTTTCATCAACATCGGTTCAGCAATATAGGCGTGAAAACGTTATTTTACCCCTCTCATATTTTATATTCGCGACACGCGACAATAAGTAGCCTATATTCTTCTCAAAGTTCCAAACTATCTCTGAACCGAAATTCATCAAAATTGGTTCAGCGGTTTAGGTAACAGACAGAATAACTTTTATATTTATAAATAAAGCAATGATACTTCAAAAAACTATCAAATTTATGGCCACTCACGTGTCAAAATGACATTAATATTGCTCAGTATATTTGTATATATTTAACGCGAAGTAATACATAGCGGCAGCATTATCGGAACGTAAAAAAGGGAGAATTAAAAATAGTTACCTTAGTTTTAAATAGTAAATAAACATGAAACGACAAATAAATTAACATGTTTTGACATTAATTTATTCATTTAGTTTATTGAAAAGGAAACTAAACAATACAAAATGCAATTTTTCTTAGATTTCGCAATGACAGAGAAAGAGTTGAAAATTTTCGATTTTGTGACGGCGTACAATTATTTAAATGAAAATGTTTAATACCCGAGTGCCTCCCCACTCCCTCCTCCCAAGAAAAAGAGTAGCGCTGGCTGTTCAGGTATGTTCTGTACTCGTTGTTTGTAAAATTCGATATACCTTAGAACTATATTACATCGTATGTATTTATTTTATGTGCCGATTTACTGTAAAAAATAGCATTATAGAGTGGGTTTACAAAAATTTTGTATGGTCGCGAGGAAAAGTCATTCAACTGTTACTTTATTGTGAGAAAGGATAAAAAATCAAGGTTATAATATGCGCAGACCGTGTTACATGTACCTAATAAGTTCTAAATTAAACTCAATAGAACTAAAACTAAGTACTTATTTCATAGCTCCTCAACGATCCCCCAATCCTATTTTGCGATGAGCCCACGACTGGATTGGACAGTTCGGTAGTTAATAAGACAAACAAATGATAAAATATCATTAAATTAACATTTTAATATTATTAATCACTTCATTAACTATTAATAAAATGCGTAAATTGTTACTATAAAGCCGTTTTTATCGAATTATAAGCGGAATAAGTCGTAAATGACTTAACGATTTCCCAAAAATCAGTTTTTTTGAGTTAGGTCAGTATATGAATAGGCGTGCAAATTAATATGATCGAAAGAAATCTACTTTTGCCTTATAAAGACGAAGAAAGTATAAACACCGTAGAGAAAATCATAGCCAAACAATGCACATAATACAAAATGTACCCAATACTAAGTATACGGAAATTTAGATTTTAAAGTGTTAAATGTAAATATTTTCAAGCACTGTGACACGAAAATTTAATTTAATAAATTGAAGTATAGTGCGTACAGTCTAAAAATGCACGCGCCTCCAAGCCGCTAAAACTCCGCTAAACCGATTCCGCCATTATATAGTTGCCCATTGCAGTGCTTGTATTGACTTTGCGTTTATAATAAAATCGCATACAAACAATCAAGCGTTTCAATTAACATCTACTGTTACGCTTTAAAATAATGGATTTAAGTCGAGAGGCTTGCATTTTTAGGCTGAACTATAAGTGCCGTAATGTACCATTTTATATTAACAAAAATATAGATTACCTCCGGACACAGGGGCGTCAATAAATTTGAGCCCGCTCTCACTGGCCACAGGGAAAATCTGTTTTAGCACAACTCAATAGCATTAATCCAACTGTTGAAAGGATTTATTTAGTGGCAGCGGCGAACTAAGAAAATGTAGTTAAACTCATGAGATTTTACGACGTAAATATGTCGGAATAAAAAGGAAATATCGAGAACACATATAATAGGTATAACACTTTCTCTATTATTTGATGACGGTCTGTAAATCATCTTAAATGATTTCATCATGTAAATCCTCATCATTCTTAGGAACACGAAGACTCAAGAGTTTATTTCAAATAATTGTAAAACATCAATTGAGTTAAAATGAGTTTTTTTTATTCGATGTTGACAGTAATTTCCATTAACGTTAAATTACATTATTTAAGTTGCTTTCGGTGATTTAATTATTTGGCCAAACAATCGCGTAAACTTCGATATTTGTAAATGTACAGTCAAAAGCACAAGTGCACTGAATTTTAATAAAATGTGAAAAAAGAAATTGTCGAGTTGTTGCTTCAAATATCAATACATTTTTATTTTTTATGTAAAACAAGTTTTATCCCAATCAGATAAAGGCGCTTTTGAAGTAAATTTCTTTACGCATGCTTGACTTGAGAATGAATTGAGCTGGTGAATGTGTAACACAAACCTGTGACTGAAGAAGTTTCACTTCGGTCGTTTTTTTTTTAAACAATTTCTTAATTGTTTCTTCTCTCATAAATGCGTGTTTGTAATTAAATTCATACTCGTTTCTCCAACACAAGTTACGAATTCCACCAATAGTTTAATCACAGCCTTTGTGCTTACCAAATCAATTGTTTTGTTCAAAATCAAAACAGACAATCTATTGTTTCGTAGAAACTGCTTTAGGCAATGCGTGTACAAACCTATCGGTAAATATAAACCTATCGGAACATTGGAAATTTGCTAACGTGATTTTCAAATACATTGCCTGCTTATATATTAACGTCCAGCTCCGGCTTTACTCGAGTATTTAGTAATAATAAAATAAATAAATATATACAGGACTATATGAAACACGGACCTAAGGTAGACAGACAACTTAATGCCTGTGTTATAGGTAACAGCCGCCTGTTATACACAAATATATATTTTTTTAAATATATAAATACATTAACTATACGATGAGGGTTGAGTTTAATATCTCTCAACAAGCAAAAACAATTTGATCACAAATCTTTATATTATATCTAATAATCGTATACAATAATTATCTATGTCCAATAATATCTAACACTCTGTTACGTACTTTTGAGTTTTATTTACATTGCGGTTTAAATTTAAATCAATCATTTCGTGATAAATCATTAGTCGCTGACGAGATATAGTTTGTGTTTGTGACATTTTTCTACCCGCATAGTTTAATTAATTTATTTTTGGTTAAATTATTGTATTATTTGGTTAAATTAAACGTTATTTTGTTACTGGTTATTTATTTTTTAAATTGAAATAGGATAGAATCTGCGAGACTACTTTAAAGTCGCGGGAAACAGCTAGTATAAAATATGGCGTACACTAAAAGACATTACATTTATATACACATGAAATTGGATAGAATTAAACTCACGTATTTAGGATAATTTCTCTAAAATTATTGCCAACTGGATAGTTCTTGTTATAATACTCTTAAATTCCGCACCAACAATACGATGGCTCTTACGTAAAGAATCATAAGTCAAATGTTGGCCATGTTTAGTTTTTTATGTTTTCCAAATGAACTTGATCTAAATTAACTGTATTCATTTCAAAGTAACATATTTTTAAACGTTTTAGTCCGAAATTAATACGGTTAATAGAACTCATCAAGTTTATTTACAAAAAAGTGAACGTTAGACAATTGTGACTTACGACGCTCTGCGTAGGAGTCATCGAACGCGTTTTAAATTTAACAAAATCTGCATGAAAAACTAAACTACTTTGCTTTAGTCCGCGAATGAATACGAGGGAAAATCGGTGTAATCCTGCAACCCAAAAGCTTCACCACTGAATCCGCCACCAAAGCACAGCACTACACTGACATTCCGATGAGCCTCAACGCACGTTTCGCTTCAACACATCGGAATTTGCGTAACTTTTGAGGTAAATATTTGCCACAGTAACTTTTGAGGCACATGCAGCATTACACCGATTTTCCTTTGTATTCATACGCGGATTGAAGCAAAGTAGTTTAGTTTCTCACGCGTGTCATGGATTTCCGCAAAGTAACGCCTGATTCTATAAGTTATTTAACAAAATCATTGGACAAAGTTCCGGGCAACAGCTGGTGTACAAAATAAAGCGTACACCAAAAGGTATTTGATTTATACACACATGGAAAGTGGTTAGCGTCGTTGGTAGGCTTTCGCGCGCGCGCCGCTCTCATCTCTGACACGCTTTCGATGGAAACGCTCAGGAATTCCCTTCGCGGCCGAGACGATTCGTCGTTCATCGATTAAAACGCAAATATGTATATCGACAGCCGGTTTGTCTGTTTGGTTGAAGCGACATAGTTTATTTACCTTATAGAAAGTTGCTTAGATGTTTTTTTTTTTTTACCATCGACCTATTTGACGCAAGCAACGTTGTCTGCTTTGTTCATTTGGCTTTTAATTTAATTTTTTCTGAAAAAATGAAATTTAACGACAATTCTAACTCTAATTGCAAAATATCTCGATCAATCCAGATTCTCGTAATGCCGGAGCCAAACATAGCTCCAAATGTTTGTACACTTTTGACCTTGAAGACTACAAAGTTCTACAACACTTTGCGCAGTTACACAAAGTCCCCGGCCACACTAAATGATCATTCAAATGAAGCTATGTCTGGCTCCGGCATAACAAGGAGGTCTTAGCATTAATCAACGGCCGGCATTTGAGTCAATCGCTATGTATTAGCTGTTACCGCCGCCGTGTGATATATGGCTGGCCAATTCTAATACTGGTTTTAAAATATCCGACCTGGTTCCGTGTTTCGGAAGGCACGTGGCAGTGGAGTCCCGAATAATGTCACTGCGAGATATTAGTCGTGAGATTGTAACCTGTGTGGGTACCGGGGATGACGTCAGATGGCAATCGGTCATCTTAACTCGCCCTATAGTCACAATCTAAGCGGGCACTGGTACTGGGACGGGATAACGCTATAAAGAAAAGCGCCTTAAATACATAGATACATACATTCATAGGACTATATGACACACGGACGTCTGTTCCTAAGGTAGACAACTTAGTGCCTGTGTTCTATTTAACAGGCGCATGTTATACACAATTTTTTTTCTTCAAAAAATACATAAATACATACATATCTTTAGTAACATATAGAGCTGAAGAGTTTGTTTGTTTACTTGAGCGCGCTTTGATCCGATTCGAAAAGTTCTTTCAGTGTCAGATAGCCCATTTATGGAGGAAGACTCTATATAGGCTGTATATAATGCTTAAATTTTTCAGGACTATAGGAAATTAGAGAGTATTACCTAATTTAATTCCAGAATTAACCTAAACACGATGTTAAAAATTATGAAAATAAGGAATTCAAATTCTTGAAGACCTTGAGGAGTTAGCGGGTTTAATATAATGGTATATAAATTGCTATGAACTACTTATGTGCAAGCTTATATATTATATGAATTTAAATAACTGTATATTTAAATATTAAAAAAAAAACTGCATGCATTTGTGAGTAATATATTAAACCTACGATGACCAAAATTATAAATATGGGTAATTATAATTAAAAAAAATTAAAACGAGAAAAACTATTAATTATCTTTTGTCTCTAGCTTTGATAATATTTTCAAATAGATGATATAGTTTCGTAAAAAACAATAAAATTTAGATTTATTTAAGATTTAACAGGAAATTGTTGTCATTAAATGAAAATGGGCTAAGAATAATAGTTAAGATAAAATAACAAATATCACTGTTTGTAAAATAATACGAATTTATCGAAGAAAGAAATGTTAAAAATTGTACTACGTCAGCACAATAATACAAAATGAGATTATGTTCATATTTAACAGTTTTATGCGAAAGTTTTGAACTGCAGTCGAAGTATAATCGGATAAGCAAAAGTTACTTCAGTTGTGGCGAGTTTAGCGTTAATGGAGTTACCAACTAGAAAATTGTAGGAAATATCTCGAGTTTAATCTCTAACTTGTCTATTGAGTGAAAGTTAATTAGCGCTATGATATGACGTCAAAACTTTTGCTGTAAAACCTCAATGGTAATAAAAGGGCTACGAAATCAAATTCATGTAAAATATACCCTTGTGTATCTACAGGTAACTACTGAGTATCAAAAAGTAAATAATTTCGTTCGTATAGACGATTTCTGTTAAGAAAACGTCCGAAATCGCCCAATTTGCATGGATCCGTCATAATTATCAGCTTAAAAGGTTAGGGTGCCAAATGGCGAATTAAAGCCAGTACCTAATAGGGAAATGGACATAAATTGTCGCTTTTAAAGCCCTAATCGGTCGGCACGGTTCAGAATAAATGAGCTTGCAAATTGTGTTTCGCTGGAAAATCCCTCTGCAATTTTAAATTTCTCATTTGCATGGAATGATCTGGTATGTATACTAGAAATGTAATTTTTGATTCATATCATTCGAAATTTAACCAAAAAAATAATCACAATATAAATAAAAATAGAGATAAAAATATATACACCAAAAGATTACATACGCAGAACACGATAATTATAAAGAAATATTACGTGTAGATATAATATATAAATAAATTATCTTGTAACGAGTATGTGATATGTTTATAATAGTATATTAATATTTGTACCTTAGCGTAGTGCTTTTCATATATTTATAAAAAAATACATTGTTCTATAGGTTATTCATTGTTCTATATCTGATTTATTTAAGGATCTCAAATCAATTTAATATTATGCCAGACCCATTTTCAGATGAATTACTGATAAGCCTTATCAACATTAGGATAAAAGTAAACACTTGAAAATTACAATATATGTATTAATTTTACCTTTTTACCTACTTTAATAAATGAGAGGTTCGACTTTATATAAAAACTCACGACAGCGTCCCCACTGTTTTAATTTTTTGTGGTTCTAACTCTAATTACTATGCTATAATTAATGTAGCCTAGCCTAGGCTATTACAGTTTCCCAAAAAGTAATTAACTCTCTATAGTTAACAAAATCATTGGACAGACGGCGGACGAAGTCATGGATATATGTATATAGATAATTCGTGGTGTATTAATAGCAATCCCACTTAGCCAGTTTCGTAGCAATTACCTACATTATGACTTTTATAATAACATATTTCAAGCCACTCTCTTTAGCTATACTAGCGCCATTCTCATCGTTAACTTACTATTTCATAATTTTTTGGATAAACACTAAGTTTATCATGAGATTTAAATCATTACAATAAGAGTTTAAGAAAAAACACAAAGTTCGAGGTACAGCAAAAGCCTTACAAACTTAAAAGGTTTGAAAAGTTTTAATTATTGTTCTAATGCAATGGTTACTAATATTATATGTTAATGATCTTGGTGTTTTACTATAGCAGAGTTGAAAATACTTACTATTCCATTATCGCTGTATTTTATGTTTTGCATATAATTTTATATCCAGTAATTTAATTTAGACCATAATTTTAAACGACTGCCTGGGCGAAGCTTGCTATGTAAAATTATCTATACTATATACTAATACTAATCTATACTAATACAACTTCAAAAGAACATGTAAAAGTCTACTTGAATAAAATATCATTTGAATTTGAATATAAAGCTGAGGAGTTTGTATGTCTGTTTGATTGAACGCGCTAATCTCAGGAACTACTGGTTCAAATTGAAAAATTCTTTCAGTATTAGATAGTCCATTTATCGCGAAAGGCTATATAATGATAAAATTATTGGCCTTATTTCACGCGCAAAGTCGCGGGTTATTTTGTAAAACATTCCGCCAGTATCAGGTTTTATGGAAAAGACGTAAAGGAGATTTGTTAATTGGCTGATAAGAGACGAGCCCTATAGCTATCCAATAAGGCAACGCTGCTAGCGTTTTGGGTACTCTACCACATGGGCCAAATTTTAACTTTTTTTTTAAATTTAGTTTACATTATTTTTAAAAGTTGTAAGGTTAGTTTTAGACAGTGTTTAGTTTTATATATTTTCTTATTTAAGTTCTTCTATATGATGTTACTTTTCTTAATTAATTTTAACAATTTTGTTAGCACTTAAATGAAAGACCTTTTTCCGAAGTCACAAACAGAACACACCTAAAATTTAATTCATGTGAATAATTGAAAATATTTTGCAGCAAAATTCTGTAACTCGAATATATAGGACAAAAATCCTTCTGAAAAAATACATAAATTTTTAAAGATTTGCAACGGAAATTATCGCACAGCTTCGATAAATCTATGAACTAGCCGCGGGCCGATACATTGACTACTAAAGACAAAAATGGTTTTATTTTATTACAATTTGCTGGCGGACCTTACAGACGTTGTCCTGTTCGAACTTAGACAAAAAATAAAAAATATCCCAGTAAATAGCTGTCACATTTTTGAAAATAACCATCATTCGTTAAAAGTTTAGTGATGTACTTGAATTGTGTATATTCTCAATTGCTACAGGCTTAATCCTAAAAATATTATAAACGCGAAAGTTTGTACACATGGATGTATGGATGTATGTATGTTTGACGCTCTTTCACGGTAAAACTACTGAATGGATTTTAATAAAACTTCACAATTTATGGTGGTTTCTCCAATATCGATAAGAGGAAATAATTTGAAGGATGCGTTTGAGAAGCATTTTTCCCAATTTTTGCTTTTATAGCGTTATAAAGTGTATGAAAATTTAGTTTTATATATTTTCTGACATTTTAAAGTAAATATCATTTTTTTGTATGATCAGTCATCATATTGTCTTTCCTTATTTCAATTTTGTTTGTTTGCTTGAACGCGTTTATCTCAGGAACTACTGGTCTGATTTGAAAAATTCTTTCAGTGTTAGATAGCCCATTTATCGAGGAAGCCTTTTTACGCGGAGGAAGTCGCGGGGAACAACTAGTATTTAATATAGGCGCAGAATAAAATGTATTAAAACGGTAATAACGCCAGCAAGATAACAGTCAACTGTAATAATAATATTTATGATAAAAAATATCTTAAATAGTAATTAGAAAAAAAAACCTCTTCGCCGAATTTGTATGTTTACGTTTTAAGTTAATCTTCGTTTTTTTTAATATTAAAACATCACGGTTATCTATGTTCTAATATAACGTTGAAAATGTTTATTTTTCTTTTGTAGATAAAATTAATATCGGTGTTTCAAAAGCTTTAATAACGCTAAACGTTTTTACCACTTTTCAGTACTTTTTTAACCGAATAAAAAAATTGAACACTTTCACTCCGGGAGTCCAAATGAAGTGAAAAACGACAGAGGTGTCCGCAAATGTGACGTCAAAGTCAAGCGTTCGACGGGCCACACTTGTAAAATAATTATTTGGAAATATGAGTCTAGTTTCTATTTATGTATTAGATATTATAAGAGGTATTAAAAATGCTAAACTTTAGTACATCACAATAAACCTTTGTGCTCGAGTAATGTAAAGAATGCTTTATTCAGGTAACATAATTTTTTTAAGTAAGTAAGTAATGTGTCCTAGACTCCTGAACTAGCGTAAGCTGTTTTTTAGGAGCCAGTGCCCTCCCTAAATCTAGTAACTAGTTACATTATATAATATGCTTAATTTATAAAGAAAAGTAAAAAAATAAAAATGTAATTATTATCTATTTATAAGAATTAGATTGCCATTTACAAAACAGTCATGCACCACAAAAAAATGTGCTTTATCCTCAGTTTCTTAGAAATATTACATTTTATAAATATACAAACTTTGTTGTACATAAATTTTATGGGAGCATCCATACATAAATATTATTAAATATTTTGATGTGATAACATCTTGTAAACCAATGAATGCCGGCTGCATGCTCTACAAAGCATATCTCATTGTTACGTTCAGCTTGAGCCAAGCATGCAGGGGAGAGTGCAAAACAAGCGATAGAGAGGCTTGAGCATTATCATGTAAACTTATTGTCTATAAACCAAATTTACAGACAACCAATATTTTTTATATTGTCAATGACTATAGGTTCTTTTCTTAATTTTCAGGAAACTTGCCTTTGAAGAAGACTTAGCACATTTAGTAAATGGAGGTTTAATTTTTGACTTAATTTCCTTGATAAGACAAAGTGTGGTCTTGCCTTGTAAGGTTAATTTGTTGTTCGAAAAAGTCAGTTAGAAAATGCATTTCCCTGCGTAAAAAACCTGGTGAGTTATAAAAAATGGCTGTCGGTCGAAATAAAATTATAATTCAGTTAATTTTGATTTATGTTTGGCTATACTTATATTTTTAATTTTATTTTTTTAATAAATTTAATTTAGTGATTTGAATGAGTTAAATAGGTGCCTTCGTATTTTTTCCCGTTTAAGACTGTAGGGGAAATTTAGTTGTTTTAGTGGACTGTATAAGTGGTGAAAGGTCGCTGGTGAGGCGCGAACGAAATAGTTTCAATTCATCTCTAATAATAATAATAAAAGCCTTTATTAATTCCCTAATTATACATTTATATTGGTGTACAGTGGTACAGCCCAAAAGGTAAATTAAAAATAATAGAACAAACAAATCATTTTGAACGCTGTTTTACTATTATTTTTCAATTCATCTCTAATAATAATAATAAAAGCTTTTATTAACTCCTTAATTACACATTTACATAGTAGATTAATATTTAAACTACAAACATTATTAAACACTTTCACACTTCGTCGGACAGTAAAAAAAAATCACTTGATTTTTATAACTACTTGTATGCAAGAGCGATGGTGACAGGTGGCTCTACTAGGCTATAAATTAATCGAAATAGTGCCGCCCAGTTAAATCGAACGTTTCTAGAGATCCGTGAAGAACCAAAATGAGCGATCGCCATCCATACGCAGCGATAAAACTGCGCAGTTTAAACTGCAACGATTTATCGATACGTGGCTAGCGGCTACAATGGTGATAGTCGTACGTTTCTAAGGTAACATAATACACAACCAACTGTGACATCTTGATAAGTTATCTTGTCTATGGAGATTTAAGTAACAATATAACAAGAAATAATTCTAAATTCTGAGGTGGTGTGAAACCTTACATTACATAAATGTTGTAAAAATATTGCCAAATGGCATTTCATACCTGTATAATTAGACGGTGCCAGCAATAAGTACTGCTCAGAGCGTGTTGGCCACAATAAACGGCAGTCGAACATTTTAACTTACCCCACAGCCTCATACACTGCAATTTAAGCGGATCCTGGTATACCGGGATAACACTACGAAGAATAATAAATACGGTTTTACCTCTTAAGTTACTAGAATTTCCAAGTAGACAGTATGAAAGAGACAGAAGTAGACCTTATTCGTGATTTCAAAATCAAGCAACAATATTTGTTTAATTCTATAGGTATCACTGCTGATAGAAACCCTGGACCTAGCGGTGGCATCCCCGGCGACCGTGTCACGTAACGGTATCGTATACAACGATTACAAGGACTGGGGCTGGTGGCCGTACGTCAACTCTTGGCTGGAGTCCGTCAGTGACATGGAATACAGAGAAAGTTTTTTAACTAATTGCATATATTTATTTATATGATCTCTATAACAAAAACGCAAGTTTAAACAATTTTCTCTTTCTATCTGTCTTGTTGCTTGTTCCGCGTAAACTCCGAAACGGCTGGGCCGATTTCAACGGGACTTTGACTGCTAGATAGCTGATGTTACAAGGAATAACATACGCTACTTTAGAAAAATCATTACGGTTCCGGACAAAAAACAAGAATCCTCAAAATTTAACAAAATCACTGAATCCACACGAACAAAGTCACGGAATACAGCTAGTATCAAATATAAACTCACCAAGAGGAAGTACTGGAACGTGTAGAGGGGGAATTGCCTTCAGGCTCTCGTGAGAGCGACGTAATGCGCAACAATAAAAAAAATAATGATTCAATGTCATATCGATTTTAAAATGTACTCGCTAATAAAATCAATTATTTAAAAGCTGCAATTACCTTTGGCCCTGTTCCTTTATATAGGCAATCGAGACATTTTTTACAATGGTGTAATTATAATTAAAGGGGTACTCATAAATATTTTGGAAACTCGTTAATAGTTTCCAAAAGTGCACGACCCATTTTCCATAATGCTCTTTCTGGTGGTAAAACAAGATTTTCTTTTTCTTAAAAGATCTTGTTTTTCTAGAGCTTGCTAATTGATGGGAAACATCCTCAAGGTGGACAAAATATACTTTATGCCTAAAACTTCTCATATAATAAAAATTATTCGCTTCTTTACCTGGTTGATGCGTTTTTATAAATCCGTTTAAATTTTCGCGCCAAAACGCTCTAAACTATCGTGTCGTCATTTTGACGTAACGTCTTGCCAAGCATACTGCTGTACTTGAGCGTGATTGGAGTTTACGTTAGCAACGACAACTGGTTTGGCAAGACGTAACGTCATGCGTTCTGAATGCTGATGTCACGTGATTTGTCTTTAATTTGATCAATTTCTATTTTGAAAATTTTAACCTAATAAAATCCTAATAAAAATTTATTAAGATTTCTTTTTGTGGAAACTACCCTAATTACACACAACCGTACGTGTTTTTTTAAAAGCATTTCTTGCCTCACATAACGTCTTTTTGGATTCCTGTTCAGACGCGCCGGCCCAATTCGGCTACAAGCATGGCGCTACCTCTAATAAATACGTGGCGCACGCAGCAGAAGCTCTCAAAAGGGGAAAAAACCGCCGATTTTAAAACATTCTTTATTGGTGCTCCGGTCCTATTAGTCTTAGCGTGATGGTATATAGCCTATAGCCTTCCTTAATAAAAATAAATGGGCTATCTAACGTTGAAAGAATCTTTCAAATCGGACCAGTAGTTTCCGAGACTAGCGCGTTCAAACAAATAAACGAACAAACTCTTCAGCTTTATACATTAGCAGAGATTTAATAATAATAAATATATAGGACTATATGACACACGGACGTCTGTTCCTAAGGTAGACAACTTAATGCCTGCTCAAAAACTACTGAACGGATTAACATGCGGCTTTCGTTAACATAGGATTTCAGTCCATACCTTATACCGTTCAGCTTTTGAGGCTCATCAAATAGTTGTTCATTCGTGAACAAAAATTGTGTGTGCTTTACGCCGAATATATTTTTTTAAGTACTTTGCTATACGCAATGATAAAAAAATATAAAAAATCTAATAGATGTACATAACTAAATCTATATTATTAAATTATGCAATACAAAATTACATCAAGCAAGATCATTAAATTTATATCGGACGAAGTCCCGTTTTTAGGGTTCCGTAGTACTACAAAGAACCCTTATAATTTCACACTATCTGTACGTCCGTCTGTCTGCCCTTAAGATGGTTTTTGATGTAAATCACTAACCTTGAGATGTGTGTTCGTATATCTTAAAACATTAGCATCTTTTAGCCGAAAGAACTTCTCAAGATTGCTCACGAGTGCTGACTATGAAAATTTATAAAATTTGAATTAACATTCATGGTCTATTCGCCTAAAAGATTAGCATATTCTAGCCCAAGAGACGCTGATAAATTAATTACATAGCATCGCTTTAATTTTTGAATGTTTCAAATATATGTTAATTCCTTTTTAAATAAATATGTAATTTAAAAAATATCTAATGATGATCGATGAGGAGGTCGTGGCCTAATCAGTGGTCGGCATTTGAGTCGATCGCTAAGTTAAGTTGCTCTGGCTGCAACCGGGTGTCGATTGCGGTATAGCCTAAGGACGCAATTACTATATTCCTTTTCGGTGCCGCATGATTTTAAATAACTTAAAAGTATTTCAATATATATTAATAATATCTATACATCTTACGTTACGTACGTTACGTCACCTCTTTTGTCCGCGATGGACTCCTAAACTACATTACCAATCAAATTTGCACACTGTATGCAGTTTGATTTAACTTGAAAGATAGAATAGCTTACATCTCAATTTATAGTTGCAAATAAAAATGGATGGCTGAAATGTATGCACGTGCATGACTTCCAAACGACTGCACCAATTTGGATAATTTCCTTTTTGTTGTGTTCGTTAATGTTAAGACAAGGTTTCTTTAATAAAAAAGACTGACTTTCCAATGTGCCTCAACGCACGTTTCGCTTCGACACCGAAGCATCATCAGGAGATAGACTCTACAAAGGTAATTCGTAAAGTATTTTTTTGCTCTTAATTACAGTTTATTGCTATCAACAGCGAAAATGTAAATTATTTATGGATTTCAAGTTGAATTTTAGTGCTTGGGAGCTTCGAATAGAATTGATAGTTTTGTCAGTTTCGACGAATTAATCTTCGGACTTTCGTCGGCTGGCATCCTGAATTCAAATTGTTTGCATAAGCGAGATAATAATAGTCATTTCCAACGGGATTGGCCTCATCACTGAATATCATCTCCGTTGAAATAGGCATACCAATGCGTCAAATGATGTCACCTCTTTCGTTTAAGGTCTGTATTTTTAGGGTTCCGTAGTCCTAGACCAGGATCTTCTAGAGTTTCCTTCTGTACGTCCGTCTGTCTGCCCGGAAGATGCCCGCCTACACTTTACGAACTATTAGATTTAGAGACTTGAAAATTTCCATGTTAATAATATGGTATAAACTCATTAGGAAAACTATTTTGAGCGAAATAGGACAACAACTTTTGAAGATATTTAACTTGTATCGCGTATCAGATATGGAACGCTTCTATATAAACGTGATTTAATACGATCTTGGCCACTCTATTATTTAGGATTTGACACACGGTCGTGTGTTCCTGACGTAAATTCAGGCAGATATACAAATAGATTTTTTCTATATAAACTTTTATTATACCCTTAATACACTCAGACTCGTTGAACCCACAACACCGGACTGAAAGGCTGGGTCACTGCCAACTGTGCTAATGGGGAATTCAATAACAAAGTCAGTTTGTTATTGAATTTAATATATAATGTATAAGCTTAACGTAAGCCAATCGAGGAGATGAAAACTTAATCAATGGCGGACTTTTGAGTCGATCGCTACGTTAAGCAGATCTACCGCGGCCAGTTATTAGATGGCCGCGGTAAGTGCCTTCCCAAGACCCTGTTTGGGAAGGCACATAAAAAAGTGGTCCAGATTAATGTCACTGAGTGATATTAGTCCTGAAATTGAAGAGATTTTGGGGGTTCCGGGGATGACGTCAGACGGCAGTCGGTTATCCTAACTCACCGCCCAGCCTTATCCTCTGCAAATTAAAGCGGACTCTGCTCCTAGACTGGGATAATGCTAGGAGTGGAAAAGAATTAAGCTCAGTGTCATCGGGATATGAATCGAGCATCTTATGGATTTATATTCATTTATTTTTTATTTTCACTTTCAATCGGATTTCAGGCCGTTTTTATTTTAGAGCTTAAAAGTATTTTCGAATAGTATGCATGCTATTCTTTTCTGCGGCGTCTACAAAACGGCTCTACGTGTGTGGCCAATATTGCTCAGAGCCAACTTTGATTGAATTCTGCAGGAACTTTGGCCACACGGAAAATTAGTTCCACTTCGTAAATAGGTTGTGTCAAGTTAAGGTTGATGTTAACTATATTTTGAAATGGAATGAACTAATGTATATTTACCCGTATTGTACTATATTTTGAAATGGAATGAACTGAACGTATGTTTACTCGTGTTGTATTATATTTTGAAATGGAATGAACTAATATATGTTGACTCGTATTGTACTATATTTTGAAATGGAATGAACTGAACGTGTGTTTACTCATGTTGTACTATATTTTGAAATGGAATGAACTAAACGTATTTTTACTAGTACTGTACTATAGTTTGAAAAGTATTGAACGTAACGTATGTTTACTCGTGTTGTACTATATTTTGAAATGGAATAAACTGAACGTACTTTTATTAGTATTGCTGCCATTGTTTTGGTTGCTATATTTGGAACCAAAATATAAAATAAACTAGTAAAGTATTATGTGACGGTAGGGAACCCTTACTGTGCGGGTATGACTCGCTTTTACTCGGTTTATTATGTCTCAGATAAGTTTATAAATAAATTAATAAAATAAGTTTTCGGTCAAGACATATTCGATATGTCATAAATTATTTTTAAGTAAGATAGAAAAACCACCTTCAAAAAACATCAAACAACAAAAACAATACTTTTTTTTTATGTAAAATTTATATAGGACCTCTAAAGTAAGGTCTGACAAACAAAAAAATAATCACCGAAATCGCTTCATTAATTTCATAATGTCGGTATACACATACGAAATAAAAATTAGGAAAATAAACAGACTTCAAAATCTCCTAAGTTTGAAGTTGGGTTAAAATAAATAAGCTCGCAGCCAATTGACATCGTTTATAAGGTTGGACTAATTTTCTGGATGGAAGGCGACAGAGCGGGTGAATTCAATCAGTTCAGCTCCGGGGTCCGCAAAGGATCCGTCAAGTGTGTATTTAGCTCGCCGCTGTCCGAGAGACGACGAGTGGCTCTCCTCACCACCGCCTTTGAATCCACGGAACCACTTACACTGTACCGATGGGCGAAATGTTTAAATATTCCTCCTTATAAACTGCTTTATTATATGGACATTTTAAATAGTCGCTGTTAGTTTAAACTGGTTCGTTTTAAGGTCAATTCACATCAGAGGTGAATGCACATTGTACCCTTAGAGCTCTACCTCGTCGAGACGCCATGGCGACGTTGCCGGTTACGTATTTGTCCAAACAATTCATATTAAAATTTAGGACAGGTAACTCACTTGGCGTCGTCGCCAAATTAGATGTGTAGCCATGATTACTACTGGCTACTTATTTGGCAATCGGAGATATACATGGCTTTGTAGCCGATGACGTAGTCATGGCGTCTCGAACCTTACTCTATCAAATTCTTTTAGTTTAAACAGACGTAGAGTCTTTGTTTGTTGTTCTGTCTGCGTTCGCAAAAATTCTAATATTTATTTTATGTTTTCGCTCGTTGATATTTTGTTGAAAATTCTAATGCCTGCGATACACATTTCGACAAATCGTTGCGAAAAACTGTACGAATGTTTTATCGACTCGTGTGTATGAAAAATGGTTGTCGATTAAACTGCACAGTTTTTTCACAACGACTTAAGTGTACAGTTTTTTCGCAACGATTTAACTGTACAGTTTTTTGGCAACTATTTACCGAGACGTGTGTAGCGACTATAAAAACGAGCTTTCGTTTAAGGGTAAACATCGAGAAAGAATGCTTTTGTTATAGCTCTCGTTTTATGTTCGTTTAGTCTAAATTCACGTTTGTAAGGAGCCTATAACCAGCAGTTAATACAAAACGACTGATATGATGATGATATGAACAGTTTTGGCAATAATTAGTAGGTAATTGATAGAATCAGGCGTTACTTTGCGGAAATCCATGACATGCATGAGAAGCTAAACTTGACTTTACGAATAACCTTTGTAGAGTCTATCTCCTGATGATGCTTCGGTGTCGAAGCGAAACGTGTGTTGAGGCACATATTTAGTAAAATAAGAGTCATCAAGACTTATTTCATATAGGATTTTTTAATGTTTATTTTGCTTTCCTTCGATTTGTTAAAAGACCCATTAATAAATTACTTTTTATTTAAAAAGATCGGATGTCGTCGGTGACCCACTGAATTTTTTTTTATTGAAATATAATTATAATAAAATATTATGGATTGGCGGCTTAAATTGGACATGAGAATATCAACTCCAACTTACATTAAATGAGTGACAGGAGTCAGATTGATGTGAATTGCGACAAACAAGAGAGAGTTGCAAAATCAGAAGAGGCCTATGTCCAGGTCTGGACTATGATTACTGATGATGATGATGATGGTGGCTTATACGTACGGCCTCGTCTCAACTTCGCACGATTTTTGAGGCGATGACAAATCTTTTATGTCTTTCTGTTCCCTGGAATTAGAAAAAAAAAACATTTTCAATTTGACATTTAAACTTTTGACCGTATGAAAGTATTTAATCGAATATTATGTAAAATACTTTTAACGATGACTGAATTTTGTTATTATATACTAAGTCATTTGATGATTAAGCATCATACTAAATTATGAAAAATTTTCACATAAATTTTTTTTTGTTAATAGCTAATAACATATCATAGTAATAGGGTAGTAGCTGCTAAAATAAGTCCTAATAAAATTTTGATCTGGCTAGTTAATAGATAGAGGCTTAAATACTTTATAAATTAAGTGGAATTACTAATATGTAAGTGTGTAAGATATAATACTGTCTGCCTTGAGAGCAGTTTCCTGAGTGACAATGCTATGTGAAAAACATCATAATAAATCACGTAGGTACATTTGAGTGCCCTTAAATCGTGTTTGTTTTTTTCTTCTAACGGACTCATATAATTTTAACAATAAGTAGCTAAGCCCGCGACTTTGTCCGCATAAAATTAGGTAAAAAAGTTAGATTCAATTTTAGCGCAATGAGCCTATAGCCTTCCTCGATAAATGGTCTATCTAACACTGAATGAATTTTGCAAATCGGAACAGTAGTTACTGAGATTAGCGCGTTCAAGTAAACAAACAATCTCTTCAGCTTTATATATTGGTATAGATTGGTAATTTAGAGAACGCTTATGAAATAGACAAAGAATTAGTATATAAAAAAAATAAATTGAAAAACATTGTAAGTTTTTTTAGTACTTAGTAAATAATACATGAAAGTATTAAAATGACCCCATTTTTATTATTCTTATTTGTACCTAGTACCATTAAAATTGTAACATTTTTTAACATGAATATTCCATCATTTTAACTTAGTTAATCATGTTTTATTCATTAATGCAATTCACAAATTACTAATTTTATATTATTTAATAACATAGTAAACAAGTTCATTTTTTACTTTAAACATTGTCATGAAAAATATTAATCTATCTAACAAGAAAATAGAGATTTTGATTGCATATCTGATAATTCTGCTTAAAATGAGAGCAGCGATGCTTGTACTTAAAGGAGTCAAGTCAAAGGTGCGGAAACATTATCGGTCTCTATGGTAAACATATCAGCGAACTGTTAGCGCTCCACAATAGCTAGACACGCAGACATCAATCAGACACCTATTATTTATTAATAATACAGTATTTTAATTAAATTCCTCGTAGCCAAAACAATGTCAATACACGTAGTGTACATTTTAAGTGAATGTGAGCAAAACACGTCTGAAACGAGAGCAGCGATGTTTGTACTTAAAGGAGTCAAGTCAAAGGTGCGGAAACATTACCCGCCTCTAAGGTAAACAGATCTGCGAACTGTTAGCGCCCTACAATAGCTAGACACGCAGACATCTATATAACATTTTATACATTTTTCTCCTAATGGAAGTTTAGAGATTGATAGCGACTGTTTACGCGTTTATTATAATATCACTAAGCTTTTGTGACCAAAAGAAATAGTCTATCAATAATAATTTTTTTCAGGAACGATTTCGGTATAGAAAGAAAGGATTTCGGTATAGATAAAACAAGTAAGTACATACAGTAGTGTCTTACTTATTCGGAACCATTAAATCTGAAAGTTTATTTAAATTAAATTATAGCATTTTTCTTCATCGTCTCTCTTTTATAGGGGTAATGCAGGTACGCCCAATTATATTGTTTTGCCTATTTGCACATGATTTCTCGAACGTCTAATTTTTTTAAACGTCGACGCCAGTTGGAGACGAGGAGAATTTTTAACGTCATGTATGATCCACACTTTAACAAAAAACCTATCTTTCAATCACGTCTTCATGTTGATAATTTCATAACTATTTTGAGATTTAAAAAAACTTCAAGACTCGTTTTAGGTACCACTTCTTTTTAGTACCCTAAATTTAACAATCCCTACAATTACAATAATATTGGGTCATAATATAAGAGGCAATTATACATAAATGGTTAAGCCTTGATTTTAATATTTTAACTCGTTTATAGTTCGATGCAAAATCTGTTTTAATAAAATACAGATAACTGAAAGTGCATATACTTAAATGAAGGTTTACTATTAATGGACATCATAATCGATTATAAAAGTGAAGTGCGAGTAACCTTGTAAATTTTGGGTGTTTGACAGAATCGGGTTATTCTGCAGAGAACAATGTATGCCAGCGAAAAAAGGTTCGATTTACATTTAAATAGGAAATAAAAAATATTCTTTTTTCCCGCGTTATATCCACTTACTATTAAGAGTAAATTTATTCAGTGTGACCATACTTCTTAATATAGGCCAATAATTATTCATAATATAATTGTTTTGCTAAGTTTTGATTTTTTACCAAGGTAGGCTACTTAATGCCTACTGTCTATTTCATATGTAACAGCTTGACTGATGCTATTATTTTAAGTTAGATTTAAATACTTATTAAATCTAGACGGAGTTAATTTCAGTGAGGGGATTAAAATTCTGCACTCTGTACATATTGTAACTTTACTGCCCAATTAAATTTTACTTGTCAAAATAAGTCGTCTATATCTAGAAGTTCACTTCTATCAATGCATACAAAAATCAATCATAATTTCTCTTAGTTCTCAGTTTTCTTTTGGCTGGACTGATTTCGCAAATTCCTTTGTTGTTGCATTTTTTATTATTAAAGGTTATTACGAAAGAAAAAATGAGGAAATTGCGCGGAAAAGAATCAGCAATCAATTCGTTAGCCATTCTTTTAAATTTATCGTTTTAAACTATTATTGTATAAACTGCCTAAATTATTATTTTTAAAATTATACCGGGTAACTGGTGAGACACTTAGTATACTCGAGAACCTGATATTTCTCGGAACATCACCATCATAAATCTTACGAGATACGAAACAAGAATTAAATAATATATGGACGATAACGTAATGACGGAGATTGTTGTTCAACTCGAATGGCTAACTGTACAAAAAGAAGCGACGTTTCCGTAATGACGAGTACGTAAAACAACATAAGTAATGGATTTTATATTTTATTTGATTTGAGCGGTTATTATTCGTTGGAATTAAATTAAATCTGAAGTTACTAGCCATCTGCATCAATTTAGCGGAGAACCTATTTGGCTTGGTACCGTACCGACTTCGGCACATCAGTAAGTGTCTACTAAATCGTATGAAAGTAATATTTATTTTATGCTTTTTAGTTCCTCGCCTTTTTGTTTGTGCAACCTTCATATAACGTACCTCAATATAACGACTTCCTCGATTTAACAAATTCTTCGTAATCCCCTTGAATTGTAAATAAGAGTCAATATAAAATATATCTTTGTAATGCGAACATTTTTTGCGAACAACCTCTTTATAACGAATTTTCAACTATCAAGAAAAAGCTTTACATAAAGTTACCACCAATATATAACTCTTAATCTTATAGTATATGATTCATGTCGCGACATGTTTCGAGACGCTTTTTTCGTAAAACTATTCTTTTACCTCTTTATAACGAATTCTAGACCAACCTAACCTCAACATAACAAACCTCAATTCAACGAATTACTTGATATAACGAATATTTTCTTGTTCCCCTAAATGAAAAATTTTTGCGTGATGATGTTATACAGCCTACAGCGGTCCTCGATAGATGAGCTATCTAAAACTGAAATATTTTTTCAAATCGGACCAGTACTTCCTGAGATGAGCGCGTTCAAGTAAACAAACACAATCGTAAGCTATATATATGAGTATAGAGCATAGATACACTAAATAAGTTTCCATTTTCCGTATAGCACGATCTTTAGCATCTGACTAAATTGACAAAACTTCTATGATATTAAGACGAAACTTCTCTTGCAATATCTATAATTTTTAATTTAATCAACGTGTTCTTCACAGAGTTGGCTAATGTTTGAGAGATTTTCCATCCACTTTTTGTCATACTTCTAGATAAAAAGATAGATATTTTAGCTCTTAGCGTTTACACCAAAATATTAACGATAAATATACTAGAATAATAATTAGAACCAAGAACTTGAGTTCTAGAATTTTTATAGTAATCCATATCTCTAGAACACAATACTTTGAAGAAATCGCTTCGGATCGAAATTGGGGAGCGAGCAAGTTCGAACACATAAGAACACTTTAAGCAACTGTTCGGAAGCTCTAGTGCCGTTTACTTCAAGCGACGAAGCATTCTTAGAATATTCCAATAATATTTGTGAATGCAGAGAGAACGAAATATTTCTCTATGTCTCTTTAAACTAAAGGAATTTCATAGAGTGGGAGTAAAATAAGCGTTCGCTCGTTTGATGTAAATTGGCATTGAAAAAAAACTTCACTTTTTTATAAGAGTACTAAAACACAGGCCACATTGGTATGGATTAATTTCGGTAATTTTTTTCAGGTCTTTTTTATATAAGGAAAATGTAATTGTGGAAGTTTATAATAACCGTTATATATTTCAAAATTATATATATATATTTGTATAATAAATTATTTATAGTTTGGAAACAAAGCTACAACAAAAACTCGAGACCTTTAAAAATATAACTTCAATTGTAGTTTTATTTCGGTAAATAAATCATGTTCATATAGCTTCTAATATTTACTCATGTAAATAATACAAAGTACGGTGTTTGAGTACAATATTATAATTTATAAACGGAAGTTATTTGAAAATCGAAAATGGCCCATTTATCGAGAAAGGCTATGGGCTACGCTAAAATTGTACCTTTTTTAACTAATTTTACGTGGAAAAATTCACGGGCACAGCTAGTAAAATATAAAGCTGAACCGTTTGTTTGTTTCTTTGCTTGAACGCAATAATTTCAGCAACTACTGGTCCGAATTCAAATATTATTTCAGTGTTAGATAGCCCATTTCTCGACGAAGGCTAAAGGCTATATATCATCACACTAAAATTGATTTTTTTTACCTAATTTTAAGCGAAGTCGTGGGCACAGCTAGTTATTAACTAAAGAGTGTAATTGTATGATCTCATAAGTGAAATAGCATTGATTGGATAAACGAATAAATAGTTATTGTCTTTCCCCGATTAATGTCACTTTGTGATATTAGTCGTAAGGTTGTAGAGTTCGTAGGGGTTCCGAGGATGACGTCCGAATTATACCCACCAGATAACCAGTTAGAGAACTGGCTAATAGCAAACGAGCCAAAATTCGGGCAAGATAGCGTCTGCCGGGTCCGCTGGCCGTAAATAGGATTTTGCTTATATTTAGTTCTTGATATTGGAATAGATAGAATATTTATAGATAAATATAATAAATAAATATAAAGATCTTATTCTATTTAATTATATTAAGTATATAATTTCTAATAAGAGGTAGCGCCACACTTTTAGCCGAATTGGGCGGTGCGTCCGAATACTTTATATTTTTTTAATTATATTAATTTATTAATGTAATTTAAATGCTTAAATAAACCGTTATATTTAAAAATATAAGCTAGAAGAATGCATACATTTTATATGAAATTTAATGGGAGACATTAAAACGGCCATGGTAAATTTATATCAAGATAAAAAGGTGCAGTAATGAAAAACTGTGCAGTAATGTAACTTCATACAACATTACTGCACTGTTTTAGTTCCATGCAGAAAAGACGTCTTTTATGATCGGTTATGTAGTGATTAATGATAACATTACTTTGTAGTTGAGAGAGATATTTAAGTTTTTCTCGTTCCCTCAAGATTAAGTTTGTAAGCTCGTTAGGGGAGAGTGTAACGCTAGATTCGAACTAAAAACCTTACGGTTTTCATTCTCTCTGGCCAATGGTTTTAATACAAAAATCACATTTTTGTATAAATTTATAACTAAGACTAATAAGTAAATTATTTTTATCGTTACTTGAATCAATAAAAATAACTAAAATTAAAGCACATAAGAACAAATAACAAAAGTAACAAAAAAAATTGATAATTTCCAATAAGTTTCATACCAATAGCGTAGCGTTTGTCTCCTAAAAAAAACAGCGGGATTAAGAAAAATAAAACTTAGCAAGGATGTAGTTTATAGTTAGTAGATGTCCGCTAAGGAAAGTTTTATTAAGGGGGTCTAAGGGCTGTCGCAAGTTTAATTTTACGCGGACAACGTCTCATGTAACAGCTAGTATAGTAATATTCAAGTGTTCGGGTTGCAGCATTACACCGATTTTCCCTCGTATTCATTCGTGGATTAAAGCAAAGTAGTTTAGTTTCTCATGCAAAAAAATGTTTTTCAGTAATTGCAACAAGCATGGCGACAAATTTTGAAAAATAAGGTCATAATGTTCTCAAGTATTAACTATTGCCAAAAAATTTAATACATTGCTGAAGAAATTACCGCTATAGAATTAGCGATAAAAGATTATAAATTTTTGAATTAAAATTTACTCGAACACACTCGAAGTTTTCATGACGTCACTTTATGTTAACAGAGCGTCCCACTAAGGGTCACCTCAAAGTTTTGGCCGCGTCCGTAACGATCGCAGTCGTCAAATGTCGAATATCTGAACATTCATCAGACTACAAGGAATAATAAAAAATACTTAATTGATCCAGTCGTTCTGGTATAAGTTATGACCAAGAGAAACGGATTTTTTTTTAAATATAGATTGCCTGTACACTTAAAAATACTGTCAGAATGTTAACGTTAAACCAGAATGATAACGTTGTCTAATTATGAATAACGCTGTTCCCGCGACTTAGTCCGCGTAAAATTAGTTTAAAAAAAGGTTCAATTTTAGCGTGATATATAGCCTATATCCTTCCTCGATAAATGAGCTATTTAACACTGAAAGAATTTTTCAATTCGGACCAGTAATTCCTGAGAGTAGCGCATTCAAGTAAACAAACAAACAAACTCTTCAGCTTTATATAATAAGTTATCGATGTTTCTAGAACGTAATAACATAACGGTGATAATGTAAGACAGTTTCATGACAGTTGTTCTAGACTCGAACTCGAAGAAACATACAATTTCTTCAATATTCTCGACCCAGTTAAAAGAAAAATACAAAATTTTTCACAGAACCTCAGACATTTTTTTTTTTTCAAGAATTTCTGTTACAACACATTAAAAAGATTCTTTGAAAATCATAAATAAATAATAAAAAACCCATAGTTTGGTTATTAATTTTTTTGCTTGAAAAGTGAAATTAATTTGCATAAATTTGAACATGCCAATTGTAATCAAGAATAAAATATCTCATCGAGGAAAATGCAATTTAAAAAAAAAAACATTCCGTCGTTTATATTTGTTATGCAAAATACTTTTTTTCTTTATATTCAAAGTAATCAATGAAAGCCTCTTTAGACAGAATTAGATTACATTCCATCTATTGATAAATGATCACTTTAATATACTCGCGTGATTAGTAGTATGTACATATTTTCTTTGAAATTTATATTTACACTTCCAAATAAGAATTTAACACCAAATAACAGGTATATGTTTACGTTTCTAATTATGCGCGGTGAAGTAATTCGCAAAGAATTTCCTTGAAGGTAGCTTCACTGTATGACAAAGACCCGAGCGACCTTCGCGTGTCGTTCCTATACGGCCAACTTATTTAATATGCGTTTTTGAATAATCCTATTACGGTTAAAAAGGTATAATGAATATTTTTTGCCGCTTTATAGACACAACGTTAGAATGTTGGACTGAATTACAAATGGTACCTGGTTTAATAAGTTTGATTACAAACCTATACAATTCTCAGAGGCTCCTGGGTATTATTTCAGCGACCACTAAAGTGATTCATTTTTTTTGTCATATGACTTTCACGGCTTTTCGAAGTGGACTTTATTTCATACTTTCATTTATTCATTTCTTTCTTAAAATAGTGTCGTCAACAGATCAGTTTTTTCCCATAAACAAAATAAGAAAAACGGTTCAAATATTTTCACATGCCAATTCGCAAAAAGGGCCTTGCGCGCGGACACATGTTGGCACTAAAACGTTGTTCAAATACTTTAATCAGCCGGAAATTGATAAATACGGCACAGCGTAATATGGCTCACGGCTCTCTCGCAGCGCAAATGAGTCAATGTACAAGTACGCAACATTTGCACAACTTAACTCAAGAGCATTCCTATCACTTAGCGAGAACAGTCAACATGTTGTTGTGGAGATAAGTGCAAGTGCTAAATATAGCAGTTATTTAAATACTAGAACCCCGATAGCTCAGGGAGTGCAGGGGTAAGCTAAAACTCGTGAGGGTTTTAACTGATTAACTGTTTTAGTTAGTGCCATTTAGCTGTTCTTGTGCAATTCACTGACACAAATGGTCCCACTAAGGTGGGCCAATATTGAGACCTTATGGTGTCCCAGCAATACCATAGCAGATAAGAAGTTTAGATCCCCAGTAAGATAGCGCGATGATAATGTTGATAGTTTTGGGGGCAAAACATGGATGGTGCTAACCCAGGAAAGTCTGACACTAAACTTTGTACATTATTTACTACTATTTAGTCGTTCTTGTGCAATTCACTGATTAAAATGGACTCACTAAGGCGGGCCAATATCGAGACCTTATAGAGTTCCAGTAATACCGTAGCAGATAAAAATATTTAGATCGAAAATAAGGCGGCGCGATGATAATGTCGATGGTTTTGGGGGCAAAACGTGAATGGTGATAACCCAGGAAAATCTGTCACTACACTAGATGATACCAACAGCTTCGGTCGTACAGTTCATCCTAATCACCAACCCTAATACAATGTGAGATAGTACTTTATCGGGCCTTATTAATGTCCATCTGAACGGTGCGATAGACAGGGCCGGCTGCCCCTTGATCGCGACCTCCTGTCACCAACACACTCGACCCACACATTCTTGTCGTTCACTACCCTAGCTGAGTCCCGCGGTTTCGTCGGCATGGCTTTATCCTAATTAATAACCCTAGCATAATGAAAAAAATGTTTTTAACTAATAAGCTAAAAGCAAATATTAATTTGTTTCGGACGTTAATGATTTTTAACGCTTGAGCTAGTCCATTTCTTCAGTATATCATATACAACAGTTTTTGTCTGATTTGAAGGACAATAAGTACCTATGTATAAACATAAACGCGAGCCAAACCACCCGCAGCAGTTATTATCAGGTGTACAGCGAAGATCATAAAGTATCTACCCTTTCATTTTCTTTTTTTAAGAACAAAATATAAATGCGAGCGTAGTCACAGGAAAGCTAGTAGATTTGATACACACAAGTAATGTAACTTCTCAGTCCCATACGCAGTGAGGCGAAATGAGTCGGAATTCACTAACAAAAAAGGTTCCCATTATTAAAAGTCTACTTTTATTGCGGTCTCGTTGCCACATACTTATATTTTCACGTTCGCTCGATGTTCTTTGTCAATTGCCACACACGAGCCTTTCGCTAACATAAACAGTAATCAAGCCCCTTTGTAATATAATCTATATAACAATAAACATCTATAGGACTAGCGTACCCAGCAGACGTTGTCCTGCCAGTGCGTTGGTTTGCTCTCTCTCGAACATACGCCATTACTGTATTAACATGTAGTTTTAAACGGCTTTGCCGATATTGAATAAATTTTCACTTTATAATAAGATGTTTCAGCATCGTTGCACTAAAAATGATCACTATTAAAATGAACTACTGACAAACCATACGAATATTGAGGTTTCTTTTAAAGCATACAAGAAAAAGTCAGAACATCCATCCATGAGACGAACCTTCAAATATTGAAGGTCGGTTAAAATAATTAACCGAAAGCGCGTATTGAAATATATTCATGGAGTACAATGGGGGTACGGAGCGGTTCTCAGAATTGGTGCATGGAAAATAAAGAGATATGCATTACAATGCCGAAGAATGCCCCACGCGCTCGGGGCACAAAACGACCAACAATGCGTTCGTACTTCCTGTCCGCCGTCACTGGGCGCCGGGAGCCGAGAGATATTCATACGTACTGGTAATCATTTACGCGTAAAGACTGATTGCAGACAAGAAAAAAGCGCTAGATCGACCTTACTAAGGGCGTTTTCTATATAGACAACAGTGTATAGTAGAGTTTCTATAATGCCGGAGCCAGACAGAGATAAAAGTGTTTGTACATTTTTGTCCTTGAAAACTACAAAGTACTACAAAACTTTGTTCAGCTACATAAAGTCCCTGGCCACACGACACCATCATTCAAATGAAGCTATGTTTGACTCCGGCATAAAGATAGATTACTGAGATCGGTTTTTAATAAAAAAGTTATGGGTATACTGGGTCCACTGAAAGATCATTTTGTAATGTCTTAGTATCGAGATCTAATGATGTAAACGTCAAGTTTAATCCGCATAAAATGTACAACTTATCTGGCATATCGCATTGGATAAGGACTAATATGGTATTTTTTAAAATAACTTCGTAAATAGTTCATTATTTTTTGTAATATGTAAAGATAAAAATAGTTATTTTAAGCAGATAGACTTATATCATCACTGGCTTTTCTATATCTCTTTTAAGATATTAAATTCCGTACTTTCTTATTTCAATCCATTTCTCCAAGTTTAGCTCGCGCACGTAATGTAAACACAAAAAAATACGTTTTTTTGCGATACCAAGCTGCAAAGCTCTGAAGCTAAAGACCGCCTTTGCGCACTTTGTACTTAAGTTGCAATATTTTTCTTACCAAGTGCTATTGGTGGCTTGGACGGTTTGAAGAATGGGGGCAGTTACGGTGCCGCGTCTGGTGGACTGGCTTTAGACAATGTGTAAGTATTTTAAGTGCTAGATTAATTCTTTTGATTTCACTTGAGTGAACAGCTTCATTGGTTTCCCATAACCTCGATGTCCATGCGATTTGTTATGAAATTCCTGCCTATAATATCTCTGTGAAGTGAGTATCTAGGGTTGGAGTTCCAATTGTATACGGAATTCTTATGAGGAACGTGACTTAATAACGATTTCTTTTTTCTTCTACCTATCGTTACCCTGGTCTAATAGTAGTAGGGGCGAGTTAAGATGACCGACTGCCGTCAGACGTTATCTCCGGAACCTATTAGTTAAGTCTAAGGTTTTTTGTTTATAATTGTTTTCTGCGAATGCAAACGAATGAAATTAGTGTTACTTTTCTTGGGTATTTCTAAAGTTAGCTCTCATTTTGGCAGCTATTTAAAGTACTCTTATTTTCATATATACAATATATTTATTTAAACCGTGTAATGATTTTACTAAGCCTCTTAAAATTTTGTGCATAGCAACTGATCTTGTCTCAAACAGAATTGAATACCACATAGATGTGTTCACAACTATTTGAAATGAAAAGCTTTAGCTACGTCCACTAGTAGTCCTTTTAATATATTTTTGATGTATCCCGGCACGCCCATTTGATGGGCGTGGTGGTCTTTTGACACGCCTTGAGTTTGATCGAACGTTCGTACCAACTAAGTTCGCTCGCATCGCGCGTTCGCGTGCTATGAGGACGACGTGGCGTCTTACAGCTGTAATATAAGGCAATATTTGACAGTCTAATTGAGATTACATATACTAGATAGACTATGGAAGCTATGTAGACAAAAATATTTTTAACCTACGGTTTGTAGGTTTACTTTTTAAGTTATCTTTTAAATGACATGCTTATTACATGATGCCGTGAACTAACAAAGTTATACAAGAACAGTAAAAATGGGCCCGTAAATAGAGTAAAAGATTTTTCGATTGAAAGTTTTTTCATTAAAAAATCTCTTTAATGAACATTTGAGTGGGGTATTAAATTGAAAAAACCTGTTTTGCAGCGCACGCAAGAATAGCTCGCAGATGACAGAATTTTATCCTACTTTAAATTTATCATCATATTTTGGAAATTTCACACAATATATTTATAATTTATAGCATATGTGTTATTCTGATGTATAAACTACATTATTGCAAAGTTTTATCAAAAACCATTAGGTAGTTTTTCCGTGAAAGAGCGTCAAACATGCATCAATACATCTATACTGAGGGTCGTGAACCCAAAAATTGACAATGTTATCGATAAGCCATTTAAGATGTTAATGGCAGATTTAAAGAGATAGCAATTATTCAAAATTAAGCCAATATTCCTACAATTCCCTTTCCGGGTTCGAGAATTGTGTAGTGGGCGGTTGGAAACATATTTTACTTTATAACTACTATTCTTGTATTTTAAAATTATACATATTTGACAAGAAAAAAAATAGTTTGTAGCGGTTAATGTATGCATGGTGTAGCCATCTATAATTGATATAGCATTTAAGGTTTTTTTTATACCATGTAACTCCGTTTTCATATGATGTATATATCGTTGATGGCCTTATTCAATAAAATAAAATAAAAATATACTCTGTGGGTTGCAGTACCTTTGAATTCGAAACATTAGCTTATAAATAGCGTTTTGTGTTCGCACAGACGTCGAATCGTTTACTTCTCTAATCACATCGAAGTGAACGCAGCATCTTATTTCGCAAATGAGACAATGAACGGGGTTACCTATTGATTGGCTTTAACGATTTAATTTATTCAGTCGATGTGCGACGATCGTGCCGGCACTGTAATTACAACACGCGAAAGGAACAGCTGCAGAATGTCAACTCTAACTCGAATCTATCTCCTAATTATAATAAAAATAATAAAAGACTTTTCCTCCCTATCTCACATTGCCTTAACCTTTATTACTGTTTCGTAGGTCAGGTTAAGTTCTACAAAAGAGACTCAATTTGGCTTCGCCTATCTAATTTCTTTACTAGATGTAATACTTAAGTTGAAAGTATCTTCTTATTGATATTTTTTTTGTTTGAGATCGATAAGTAATAAGACTTTACTTACTGCACAAATGTTTAATTAATTCCACGTTCCACGCTCACGAATGCGTACTAAGGAACATCATTGCAATGCTGTAATCCGAACGCTACATGACCGAATCCGACACTAAAGCACAGCACTGCACTTTCAGTTGTGAGTGACCTTTCAGACTAATCGCAGCACTATATCTATTTAAGTATTGCTTAGTTATTTTTACTTTTCGTATGTAGTAAACTTAAGTTTTTAGATATAGTTTTGTTGTTTCTTATGTCTGAATAAAGTTTCTTTCTTCCTTCTTCAACGCACGTTACGATAGACTCTTTCCTCTTATTTATTCGCGGATTTAAGCAAAGTAGTTTAGTTTTTCATGCATATTAGAGGTCTTAGGTCTTCCGTAAATAACGTATTACTTTAAAGGTGGTATGGGAGCTGGGCGGAAAGTCTCCTCTAGTTATCTTTGAGGACTGCGACATTGAGAAGGCGGTAAGAAATGTAAGTATTGTATTCTTTTATTTCTGATATATATTATTATTTTGGATCAGGTTTTATAGATTTTTCTCTAATAAATTTTAGTTTTTTATTCGTTTTTTATATTTTTTCTTCCTAAGTTGAGTTTATCTTTGTTTAATTAGTTTTTAATATATTATAGGTTATTTTTATACAGTTAAATACAATCACATGAGTGTACGATGCAATACAATATATAAATACTGTTTTGAATTGAAGAAGACCATGATCCCCAAAGAGTTCTAGATTCTATATATAAAACATAACGATATGCCTTTTTAAACGAGCTCATGAGGAACGGCTTCGGACGGGTTCGAAACCAGTCGGGCACTTCCGGTATAACATATGCGTGAGTTTGAAAGCCGTTTCTTTTATAATTAGTATCAAACGAGGTTTATCGTATACGGTTTATTCCGTGCTTGATATTAGATAATAACCTTTATTGTCATTAGGTTTTATTTCTACAATATAAAAGACACGTATTTTTTATATGTTACCAAATAGATATTATAATATATACAATACACTTAAATGAGTCGAATCAATTGTAATGAATGCTGTAAACAGTGATAACAGAACCTGTAGTTTTTCATCCGATAGGCAGTTGAGGACCATATCAACACCCTTTCCTTTGGTTTCTGTTTTGATCGGGGTTCCGAAACTGGCCAGGAATATGTGCTGTGATAAAACAAAGTCAGCATTAGTCACAAAATCGTAACATGAATGCGTAACATGCTTGAATCTTTTAACATATTAGATAAGAACATAAAAGATGTTACGCAATATTGTCGCAAAAAGTAACCGTACATACTAGATAATATTTTGCACAGACAAAAACTGTCACACTATTAATAAGAGATGACACCTTAAATGTGTAGTAAGTCTCGAGTGTGCGAAACATTTACCGGCAAAAAAGGTTTTGTGTATAAATGTAACGCGATACTTATTGTGTTACTTATAAGAAGTATTGATTTATGAACTATCATCCACAAAGATGTAGTTCGCATATTTGTGCGTACATTCGTCTGATCATCGCGTGTCTGTAGTGATTTAATAGGGCTTAAGTTGTAAAAGGTAGCGGCAAATAAAATATTAATATCAGCGTTCTTGTCTATGGGCTTCTTCTTTCACCTTAATTTCTCTAATATTATTAAAAGGAAATATTTGATTGTTAATTAGCATTGTAACTACTAAAACGATTTGAAAAATTCTAGATCTAATATATAAAAACTACTAGAACCCTAGATTATATCTGATGAAGTGGTAGATTGCAAGACTGTTCCCATATCTCCGCCGCGTAGTTGGTTGGAGTCCGACATAACCCACCGACGGCCCTTGTGGCGGGTGGGTACCCGTGCCGGGTTTCCCCAAGTAAAAAAAAACACCTGGACTAAAAGATGGATATAATGTGGCAATATTGGCATATATTTGCGGATCCATTCGTGCTAGATAAGCATAAGTAAAATTAAAGCTAGAGAAGAGCGTCGAGAAGAACTTAAGAAGAAAAGAACTTAAAAATAATAACATAAAAAAAGGAGAAAGACATGAAAGAAATTGGTGTCGGAACTAGATCTTGGAATAAGTCAAAATTTATTATAAGATTTGATCAGAACACTTTTTAAACCTTCACTGGGTTAATGGATCTAGGAGCACATACAACGATTGCTCACTCTGAAACCCGTAAAAGAAAGATAATAAGACCAATCCATGCAGACGAAGTGGCGGAGTACAGCTAGTGTAAAACTGTAATCCCCCCTATAACACGGTGTCCTTCTTCTTCTTCTTCTTAGCGTAACTAAATTGTGTCGTCCCAGAACTTAGCCAACGGTGTCCTTATAACGCATTACTATTATTCTGTAATATATCAGAATAACAGTAATTCCTCTCATCAGAAAAATCGAAACAATTCCATTTTTTTTTTGACATATATTCCATTAAATAAACACTTTAATCTGATAATCCATACAAATCATAATAGGCAATGCGTTTCGCTTTTTCTGATGAGAAGTATACGCGCATTCGCTGTCGTACAAGCGCGTTGTATGAGGATAATCCTACAACGCGTTTTCCCATAATATTGAATAAACCTACCCTGTTATAGAGGGGATTACAGTATATGTATCATTAAATAATTATTATAATATATTTATAGACGAAATATTATGCAATGAAGTTTTAATATGTCTTAAACGAGATGCGCTAAATACACGTAAAAGAACTAAATAGACTTATCTTACACTAATAGTAACATGCTTCTAAAAAAAGTTATGTCGCGCAATTAGGTAATTTATAAGGAATGTCAATGTAGGTTAGGGATCGCCTACTAGACAAATAAGGTTTGGTTACTTGGCCATTGGCAAATTAACTCAAATAAGGCAATCTCTATTATGCTACATTAAAACTTTACTATATATCTGTTCCGTGACGTCATCAATCGGGTAGCAACAGAAAATCGGTGCCGCGACTCCAAGATTCGTGTGCTTACGCTGAGTTGCCAATCCCTTTCTATCGTGGAGGAAACATTGAGACACTCCTGTATACTTAACTATATGTTTATTTTTAAGATTGTTTTTTTATTTATTTTGGTGTTTACGATGTTACTATAATATTATGTATGTTTCTTATTGTTTACTTTTCACAAAGTTGGAAAAAACGCTGTTTCATTCTTTCTATCTATCAGCCGTTAACCACCCTCTACTGGGTACAGGCCTCTTTTTTCCGCCTATCTCCCCTATCTCACGACACCGCAGCCACTTCCAGCCACTCTTTTGATGTTGTCAGTCTATCGTGCAACGGTTCAACCCGGATTTGTCCAAGTCCAACCATCGTCATTCACTACAAAGCCAATCACATATTGTTTAAATCTACAATTGCATTTTCTTAGAGCCCAAAACAGTGCGGAGATTTTGTATGAAATTTCCTTGTTTCATTGTTTAACATTAATGCACGGTTTTTTTTCGTATAAATTTTACCAAAGAGATTCAATGTCTTCCATTAAGTTTCATATAAAATTTATGCAATGAATCAAAAGGATACTGGCTAAAAATTAAAATCGACTGAATAAAACCAAAAAAAAAGCGCGTATTGTAAAACTTTGACACTTTATATATAGCAAGAAAAGTTTAAAAAAAAAGAATTAAAACACGAATTGTATAAGTGAGTAATAAATGCACTCGTGTTAACTTAGTGTACTCGAGTTCGCTCGGGCACCAAAATAACGCTCGTGCATTGATAACTCACTTTGCGCTCGGTGCAACAATCTATTATTTCCACATCAAAAATTTATTGATTTTAATATACTGCAATCTTTATTATTTACATATTTTTTTACTAGTTTTTGGTCCACTTCACATCTTAGTCCCCCCATAAATTAAAAAAAAAATAGAACTATAAACAGAGCGTTAATGAAACGATAAGAGAGATGAAATGAATAAATAAAAGATAAGTATGAAAAAACAATTGGCACGGACTTCATGCCTGTGGTGAGTAAATTTAATAACAAAAAAAATCTATATTATATTCATTTGACAGTGCTCTCCTGCAAGCCTCAACAGCCACAATTTCAAGATTTCCACCTCATTTTAAATTCGGTGCAGCTACCTCATCTTATCAGGTTGAGGGAGGCTGGAAGGAAGATGGTAAGTTATTTGGTTGAATTCATATCTTTCTTTCTGATATTGCGATATCTGAGACGTATCCTGCATTCACAACTTTTTCAAATCGAATCATATTTCTTTATTGCTATTTTGGGCATTACAATAGATCTTAAAGCTAAAAAGTGCAACGAAATTCCGCGTAAGGCATGCTGTCTTTACTAATATATAAAGCTGAAGAGTTTGTTTGTTTGCTTGAACCCGCTAATCTCAGGAACTACTGGTCTGATTTGAAAAATTTTTTCAGTGTTAGATAGTCCACTTATACTTCTTTTTTTTCCAAGTCAAATTATAAAGATCTGTAGAAGGCGCGGCGCTATTGGTATACGCCTAGCCTTCTACTATCTTAAGATAATTATGCATTATTTAGCTCATGAGTGTATGAATTATAATTATTAAAACGTATTAACTACGTGTAATATGTTTATATGCTTTTTATTCATTGCGTTTCCTACAACTGTATACAAATTGCACATGTAAAAAAATATATTTCGTTAAGAGTGTCCGAATTTGCAACGAATTGTAAATGTTTTAATTTTCCCGCCGCTCTTTATCGTTCGAAAATCGTTTTTTAAAAAGTGGTTCGCAAATATATGTCAATGATGTAAAACATTAATGTGATTATAAATTTCATAAAATGACTACATGTAAAACATAGAATTTTATAAAAAAAATAGATCACTGACGCCTAAAAAACACGGTTACTAATTTAATTTTATACCTATTTATTTATTAAGATATATTAACTTTTATAACATTAATTTCCTAGGTAGTCAATGTTAAACAAATAATGTTATCAAATTTTAACCTATACATGAAAAATTTACTTTTCGATTTTTATTAATTTGTTTTTTATTTTTATTATTGACCTATGTAGATTGATTATATGACAAATTATTAAATATATATGCTGCGGTTTTAAATAATATTTAATTTTAAGTTTTAAGATTATAGATAACAGCCATGCCAGAATTTATATAATTTTGTGCAGTCGTTTTTTTTAATGTAGTTAAAATCATCGACAATTTTAAATTATTATATGCAGTCTTAATGATTTTTTTTTAATATATTGAAAATAAGAAAAATTCATTTTGAGGAAAATATGGTGTTTATTATTAAAATAATGTTTTCTCGGATTAAATCACAATGAGGCACACGCTCGTTCTATTATGTGATCTCAGGTTAAACTGATTGTTAGAATCGCGGGCTAAAGTTTTGGTTTTAATTGCTGGTAGCAATCCGATCGTTACTTGAACATTTTTGTATATTATAAATGACCAACCAACCTTCGCCCTTTTTTAGCTCAAGCCATTAAATGTCTTGCTGTTTATGACATCAAATCAAATCATTTATTTGTATTTATTTATTGTAAAAATTACATTCATTTAAAAATTTAAAACCATTGAAATTACATTTGAATTCACAAATTAAAACAAAAATTATTGAGATGTAAAATTTTGTAAATTCTAGAAAATATTTCTGGCTTGATAAAAATTGCATAAACAAAAACACTATTTTTGCGAAAAGGACTACTTTTGCGGTTTCCTTCTAAAATATCAGTAAGACGCAACACAGATGTTATAACACAGTTGTAGTGGTTACAAATTGCCCTGCTGATATTTTAAATATACGTGAAAGAAGTTCTTATAGTAAATAGTAGAAGCCATAGAAGTAGAATTTGCATGTTTTTTTTTCTTTGATCTGTGTTAGACATTTTCCCAACCACAGTTATCTAAACATATTAAATTTTATAACATTGTTTTTTTTAATAGTTTTTGGTTTGAAGTGGTAAAAGAATATTGATAAATCAATAATTTAAATTTGACATATTTATGTTATACATATTAACTAATTCTTTCATTTCTTTAATCGACAGAATTGACAGCGTCTACGAATTAATGAGTTACCAGAACTGTCACGTCACAGAATTAAACTGAGTCGAATTGTTGATTGGGATACCGACAAAAAATACCACAATTTGATACACATATGATAATTCCCCTAGTTTAGCTTAATTAATCTAAATAAAGATCGACTTTCGGTCGAAATTCGAAAACAAATCTTTAGATTTAGATATTATGTGCATAAGCGCATTATTTAAATCTATGTACAAATTTCAATTCTTTATAGAATTTGAGAATAATTGTGAATTAATATTTTTACCGTCGTCATGTCTACGCCTTGACACTATCTTATAGTAAAAGGTATACATGTGTGTGTAGATCACTATGTGATTGTGATTTTGTCTCCGAACTGATCTACGACCTACTAGCGCCATGAGTTTGGCGACACTATTAAGTCTTAGAAGTGTTTTTGTTCTTTAAACATAATATAATTAATAATAATATTTGGTTTCAATGGCCTAATTCAGATATTTGTTACGCTTTTAATGACTAAAATAATCATTTAATTAGAAATTGGCGAAAATGTTTCACTAGATACTGTAATTATACAAGGATATCAATGTCAAATGTTTTAGTTTCGTAAATGCGTTTATAGCAGGCGCGGATCCACTGTCGTGGAAACAATGGGCATGCCCACCACCTAACTCACTTGTGACGTCACATTTTCGCAATCTATTGCGATCGAAAGTTACTTTTGTCTCATCCGACTTAAATGGTTACCGATTCCTGCTCTAGGGCTTTCTTATAAAAATAAGGTTTTCAGTTCGCGCTGATACTTCTTCATGCTAACAAAACCTTTAATTAAATTATATAAGGCCTATGTCCTGCAGTGGGAAAGTATAGGCAAATAATATTAATATTTATATATTTTTATATAGTATCATTATATATATACTAGTTTCACCCGCGACTTCGTCTTTTAACTTTCATACAGACTTGTAACCCCTTATAAATTTCATTTTCGCAACAAAAAGTAGCCTATGTCGCTCTTTAAGATTCAATCTATCTCCATACCAAAATTCATTAAAATTGGATCAGCGGTTAAGGCGTAAATTTTTATATTTATTTATTTGTTTAATATTTAATTTAATTACAGCATTTAAGTTAATTTAAAACGGGAAAAAACCACTTTCAAAAAATGAGTCCGTGCTCATATAAATCAGGGCCTTTTTTTTTAAAATAGCCTTTTGTTTACCCTTTAACATTCTTTATATCAATGCATAAAAGGTTTTATTAAAAATAAAACTGCAAAAAATACATTTGAACATTCTTATTTTTAAAAAAAAAATTGTTATCAAAACTTAGACATACTTTTTCCAATCCCTTCCACCAACTCCAGCCTCATAAAATGTTTAATGACCCACCTCTCAGTCAGATGAACAGGACAATTTTCCCTAAATTTGAATACGTATATTAAATTTATGCGTACATATTTATAAATTGTTACAAAATATAGAAGATTATGTTAGTAAATAGTATAGCTGAAACTACAGAAATTTTTCTAGTAGGCATCTGGCAGTTCGGTAGTGATTCCCCACGACGCGACGAGGCAAAACGATGCGTGAGGATATTACCTAACTACCTTTTCTCGAAACACTTTGTTTTATTTAACCTTATTTGAACTAATCCTAAAATAATCCAATTCTAAGTTATAAAATTGGAATTGGATTATACCAGAAAAAAAAATTCTTGAGATATGATGCTACTAGGGAACTTAGTAAACATATGTATAAAGTTTTATTACATAGCTCTTATAGTTAATTGTATTAAGGTTTAGAGCCAGGTTTGCTTGTACGCGCTAATCTCAGGAACTACTGGTCCGATTTGAAAAATTCTTTCAGTGTTAGATAGCCCATTTATTAAGAACAGCTATAGACTATATATCATCACGCAAAGTTTTTACATCTAATTTTATACGGCTAAAGTCGCAGCTAATAGCTAGTTATTAATAGCAACGCGTCAAGTCATGGATTGAAGATAAACGAGAGGCACATAAACAGTTTTTTTTTTCAAATGTATTTCAGAAGATTATTTACTTAAAATGGCAACCCTAGCTAGAATGTAAAATATTTTTAAAGAAAAAAGGTTCGAAGGTGGAATTTTGTACGAAATAAATCAAATGGTAGGTTGAGGTGATAGCGAAGATAGATATATGATTCGTACGATCTTCCTCGTTGTTTACTTCAACTTTCAACCTTTCTGTATACCGAAATTCATAAATATTAGATCAACGGTTTAGGTACGCAAACGTAACAGACAGATCTACTTTCACCTCTATAATATTAGTAAGGATAAGTAACTAAGGACACCGATGATACTCACACACTTGCGTACGTAGTCGCATTCCTATGACCTCCACAAAATGTCCCATTGTCTGATCTCTTAAAAATCTTTTTACATTCATTTTTCGATAAAATTTTCAGCGTCATCTCGTGCAATAAGAAAGTTGGAACATTTTCTGGATACTCCTATAATGTAGTTTATAAAACAGCTCATTCACACATTTTCATCCAAAACAAATATGTACTCTGATCCAACAAATGAGCTCTCAAACCAATTTTGTGCGTAATTAAAGATATAAGATCTTCTTCCAAGCACTATCCCGGCCTAGTACCAGGGTCCGCTTAAATTGCAAAAGATATGGAAGTGGTACGAGTTTATATGACTGACTGCTGTCTACGTCATCCCCTGTACCCCCACAATCTCTACAATCTCACGTCTTTTATGACTCAGTGACATGAATCGGGACCCTCTGTTTTACGTGCCTTACGAAACTTTAAAAAGGCCTAAGAGCTCTACCTCAGCGAGACGGCATGGCGACGTCCCGACTACGTATCCAAACAATCCATATTAAAATTTAGGACAGGTAACTTACTTGGCGACGGTTTAGCGATATCGCCAAATTAGAAGCGTAGCTTCTATTACATAACCGGTGACGTCGCCATGGCATCTCGTTGCTCTAAACCTCGATTAATAGTATTTTGTTGTTTGATTTTAATATCGTTCGAATCTTTTTTCGACGTAGATAAGATGCGTGTTACAGATCATTGAATTACCTTAATCACACCCCATCCTGCTAATTTAGCTGTATTTATATCCGGCCATTTCTTTGGCAAAACTATTCTGTTAACATGTGCGTTTAATTTCAAAGGCTTTGTTAAACCTACTAGTGCTATATCATTTATAGCTTTCATGGAATCGAATTTGGGATGAATTGTGTATGCCGTGATTGGAGT
>JANCMC010033613.1:1376787-1559587 GCA_024363005.1 Charaxes varanes
AAACCTACTAGTGCTATATCATTTATAGCTTTCATGGAATCGAATTTGGGATGAATTGTGTATGCCGTGATTGGAGTTTTAAGTCCCAATTGGTGATTTATGTGTCCAACGCTAGAAGTTATTGTTGATATCTCTGAAACTCCATGAAAACAGTGAGCTGCCGTGAGAATGATTCTTTGATTAATGATAGATCCTCCACATACAAAAAGGCCGTCTTCTCCGCTTATTATTAAAAAAGTTAAATATGGATGCAATTCTATTTTGGTTACATTTCCTTCTATGATTCGAGATTCTATATCACTATCGGACTTGACAAGCACGAAATTTAACAGAGTAACCGCGATGAAATACATTACATATAGTAACGATACTAACGTTGAGTTGATAAGAACAGTTTTGAGTATGATTAGTTTTTTGTCGTAGTTCGTTAACATTTATAGAAACTTTATTGAAGGAAATATACGCATAAAAACGTCTTTAAGTTTAACAGTTTTGTCGAAAAATTACAATAATGTTGTATCAGCGATCAGAGTAATGTGTTATCAGCGTTCGGCAACGCGTACGCCGCGGGCCAAATGTGGCCCGCGAGCCTTCTCTTTGTCGCCCGCCTGTTTTATACATAGCTGGAATTCGAATCCAGTAAAATAACATTACACGAGCGTAAAGTTTTGTAGCTATGTTGTTGTTACCATGCTTGTTTAGGATTCTTAATGGACTGTAATCTCTTGAAGGGTGTTGAAATGACTTGACCCTCTGCTGGGTCAAGGTCCGCAGGCCTTGATGATGATGATGATGATGATCATCATCATCATCATAATCATCATCGTCGACGTCGTCGTCGTCATCATCATCATCATCATCATCATCATACTTCCTAGCCGTATTCGGCCACAGCGACTAAAACTGGATAGGCATATTTAGATAGGGTGTTGTTTTCTACTCTTAGATGTAGATAGTAATCTGGTAGTCATCAGATGCGTAACCAATCTTGTGAGTAAAAGCACACTCGGGGCATGTTAATGTCCCGCCGATGTAATTATATTGGTAAGCCCCTGGTGGTCGGGATTTAAGCTCTTCTCTTTTCCGATCGAGCTCCTTGAGCCGCTCATATTCAAAGTCTGCTGATATATAAAACTTCTCCATTCAGGGCGCTGAGTACCTCTCGCCTCCCACTGAGAGGGCTCTATCTTTAAGCTGTGTATGTGTCTTTTTAGAACGTCCTTGAATCTCAGACACTGGCCACCGCTTTTACGCTTGATAATGAGTGTTATTGTGACTTACGACTTCTTATATTCGTGGAAAAAAGAGTGTGTACGCGCCGGAGGGGGTTTATACTGATTCCCGGTGACACACCAAAGCGTATGGTACTATTTTTTAATTTAAACCCACAGACGCTTGGTTGATTTGTGTTGGGCTACGAACAGTACTAAAATTTAAATGAAACCAGGCAATATATATTAAAATTTAGCATTTATAGTATCGCTATTAATGTCTAGATAAATGCATAACTAGACACCTATTTCTAAATATATTTTACAAGTGTGGCCCACTAACATCTAACTTCTTCAAGACGTGGTCCGCATGAACTTATTTTTAAAGATATGGTCCTTGCCTGCCTAAAGGTTGCGGACCTCTGAATTGTAAATGATTTGCTAAAATCTAAAAAATAATTAGTTATGTTGTAGGCACCAGTCATCAAACCACTCCACATCAATCGCGAACATTGAAAAAACCCAAAATTATTTTTTTTTAACACTTATTTACTCATATGATCATAAATGTTTTTATATATTAACTCAAGTTGATGTTAAACGAAACATTGATAGAAAAAATATAGATTAAACATTTATTTAAAGAAATTTATTTAATTTTCTTACAATACAGAAACTTGGAATTACTTTTAATCCAGTCGTAGAAGTATGTAACATTAGTAAAAACACTAACACCTGGTCTTATTTGAGGTACTTTATACGACACTATTCCAATCTGAACATACCTGTTCAGTACTACGGCACTTCCAGAATCACCCCTGAAATGAAAATAAAATATAACGTACGAAGGAAAAACTACATAAGACATAAGTAAGGTTTCCAGTACTACATATGTATTTAATATTTCTTCTTCTTCTTAGCGTTTCGTTGCCAAGCACTAAATCGTGTCGGCCCAGAACTTAGCCACATCAACTGCGTTATGAGTGGCAGCCATCAAGTCTTCCTGCGAATGATCATGTAATGTGGCCGGGGACTTTGTGTAGCTGCGCAAAGTTTTGTAGTACTTTGTAGTCTTCAAGGACAAACATGTTCAAACACTTTGAGCTATGTCTGGCTCCGGAATAAAATACACAACATCTTGACACCTTCGTTCTTCGGCGCATGGTAGCTGTTGTGTATAATACAAACTCTTTTACTCTTATTACTTTATAAATACAATATGTTAAGCAGTTGACACCAGTCAAGATTCGATGAATTAGATTATTTTAATATTAAAATATTATCTTATGTATAAACATTTTTATCTGGTACTTTAAATAACTTTAAATGTTGTGGACCGATTTCGCTGAAAACAATTTTTCCTTTTTTTAACACCTCCAGTTATTGTCATTGCTTACAAATTCCGTTAACAATGCTTGGGTTATGCTGTCTAGTTTTGATTTGCTGTCATAATTAGTAGTGCATGAGAGACTATAGCCCAAAAGGTTTTCATTTGAGAAAAAAATCTAATTCCGTATTTTTTTTTCTGATTTTGTATGTTTAGAATTTTGTTACAATCTCGGTGCAACGGTATTGAAATCCTTATCTAGTAAAAACAATTTTCTGCTTGTTTCATGTTATTTTGTATTTCTTTTTATCATAATTTATTACGTTATTTTGTGTTTTTTCTCATGTTTTATTAATGTTATTTCGTGTTGTTTTTTCATGTTTTGTTATTTTATTTTTAATTTTTTTTTGTTCTTTTTATCTAGAAGTATGACAAAAAGTGGATGGAAAATCTCTCAAACATTAGCCAACTCTGTGAAGAACACGTTGGTTAAATTAAAAATTATAGATAATGCAAGAGAAGTTTCGTCTTAATATCATAGAAGTTTTGTCAATTTAGTCAGACGCTAAAGATCGTGCTATACGTAAAATGGAAACTTATTTAGTGTATCTATGCTCTATACTTATATATATAGCTGACGATTGTGTTTGTTTACTTGAACGCGCTCATCTCAGGAAGTACTAGTCCGATTTGAAAAATTATTTCAGTTTTAGATAGCTCATCTATCGAGGACCGCTGTAGGCTGTATAACATCATCACGCAAAAATTTTTCATTTGGCAAGGAGGTAGTTAAATACTTATCCGCTAAGAAAAGATTTTCGATAGGGCCTGATTAAAGAGGTCTAAGGACTTTGTCAATTGTAGGCAGAAGATGTTGCGGGAAACAGTTAATTTAATATAATACCCATAAGCTTGCGTCTATCTATACATCTATATTACTAATATACAAAGCTGAAGAATTTGTTTGTTTGCTTGAACGCACTAATCTCAGAAATGACTGGTTCAATTTGAAAAGTTCTTTCAGTGTTAAATAGCCGATTTATCGAAGAAGGTTATATATAGCCACACTAAAATTTTTCACCTAATTTCACACGGACGAAGACACGGGTAACAACTAGTAATAAGATATAATACAATAAATTAATAGTTTGTTTTTTTTTTACACATCTAAAAAACACTGATTTTTACTCTAACTTACTGATGCCGCATAGTTAGCTTGTGTTGTAGAGTCAATGAAACTAGAGTTAGAGAGTGTAGAGTTAGGAGCGTGGCTCTAAAGGAGATTTGATTTGACAATGCAAGCCATATAGGAAGACGGTTTGTTTTTGATCTCTTTCCTTTTAAAATTCAAATCTCAAATAATATTTAATACTACAAAACCGATTGATTCAAGAGCAAGGATTATACGTATACTTTACCATTTTGGATAACAGCTCCTAGTTAAAGAAAACTTTGGTAAGGGTTATTGTTAAAAATTAACGTAATGTATAAGCAGCAAAAATGTGCGAAGTATTGTGAAGTATTTAGCTAATGTAAATTTGTTAGTATTTTTAAATGATCTTAATTCGATTTTCCTTTCTTTTCTAAACCTTCTCGGAAATAAGTAGAATAAAACAAAATAAACAGAATGTAAAATTACGTAACTATATCTGAGTTATTGCGAAACAGACGAACAACGATTGATTTGATTGATTGAACCTTTACAAGTAAGGAACGATTAAGAAATAATCATACTCGTTTGGGAAAATAAAGAGAGCCTGCCTTTATCTATAATCATATAAAAAACTCTTTTTTACTGACTTCAAAAAACTTGCGGCTTGGTGTCGACTTCAGCACATGACTAAGTGTCTAGCACTTTGTATGTAAGAGGTCCTCTATCTGTGCTCAGTAAATTCGTTTAATTTGTTATTAGTACCTATTTGTTTTCGTTATTTGTGGACTGTTTCTGACAGTGTCGTTGAACATTGTATATGTTTCCATTTATGCCTTAATAACATTTGGTCGTAAAAAAAATTCGCTAACGGGAGTAAAAATAGTTAAGAGAAATATTTAAATATCTCATTGTTTTTGATGATTTTTCTCTCATTGAATTGATATATCATTTTTGTTAAAATTAAATAGTTTTATTTGTGTATATGCCTTTACTGTAAAATTATGCGTATAAGTTGATGAGTGCGTGCATCGAGCGAGGCGACGACCGCACTCTTGCATGTCCCACCTCTAATTACTATGCCAAGAAGGGAACACTCCTTTCTATAAGTCCTGTAATGCATTATCTAAAATTATTATTGTCACTGCAAATTTCAACGTATTCGAAGTATTCGAAGATCTTATTTAAATCAGCACCTGTAAAGCCAAACCAAACCAAGAGCGTGTCAAGACAAGCTTATATAGAAGGGTTCCGTATCAGATACGCGATAAAGGTATTTTTATATAACCTCAAAATTTGTTGTTCCATTTCGCTCAAAATTACGTTATTCACAAATATTTTTTTGCTAAATACGCGCATAATTTGATTATATCCGCAAAACTGTAACCAAAACTTTTACGATCTATTTTATTTATTGATTCGATTAGTAATAAAAGTTTCATAGTATTTAAGGAATTCCCTCTTTGGATTGCGATACTTATCCGCTGTCCTAAATACCAACCAGCCTTCGGATCGTGGGTGTCACCAATAATTTTGCACACCTTATCTCCGCCCCGTCCATCCACGCTCATCTACATATTGAAAACGAATCGCAAAAGAACATGTTTTATCAATAACAATCCATTTTTTACGTTTTGTAAATCTTTGCTTAGAACTTACAGTTTCATGGGAGACCAACATCCCCAAAGATCATAGAGATAAAAACGAACAAGTACTTTGACCTAACCAATGAACTCACAAAAAACGGTTATAAAACCAGATTATACGCGGTAGAGGTAGGAGCAAGGGGTATACCAGCAAAATCCCTATACAACCTAACTTAAAAAAAAACTTAAATTATAAGTTTTTAAAAACTTATTTAAAGAATAAATATTTATATTTCTAATTAATCATTCTACATTTATATCCTTTTACTCCATTCCCTTCCCTTACTCCTGTCTTTCTAATTAGAGGTAGCGCCATGCTTGTAGCCGAATTGGGCCGGCGCGATAATAAAAGATATTTATTAAGTAACTTCAAAACTTGCCTGAATGCGCTCGAAATAATTTTCCTATTGAGTTTTTAACATTTTTATATTTACTTGGAATTTTCAAGTATCTACATGTTTGAAAAATAAGGTAAATAATTAGTGCATCCAATTGTAATTACGACAAATTTATTTACAAATAGTTTCTTGTAACGCTCTGTGGAAGTCGATGGAGGAGGCCTATGTCCAGCAGTGGACGTCATCGGGCTGAAAGAAGAAGAAGAAGAAGAATCATTAACAGAATCTTCAATGTTAACCCTATACGTTTAATAATATTGCACGATACGTGATATTGCGCAAGATAATTGACCGTCTAGACCACGCCTTACGTTGCATTTAATATAGAACTCATAAAGTTCATTTAGAAAACGTAAAAAGGTGGTCATGACATAAATGGAGGTTACGATACTTTACGTAGAAGCCATGGATTTGTACTTATCAATTCAGATTGAGACAAATTACTTAACATTTTATGTCGAACGGGATCGTCGCGTTGCAGACGAAGAAACCCAGAAATAATCACGTATTACAAATAAAGAGTCGATGAACCCCTTTTATAATGTATGTTTAATTAATATTCAAAATTGAAAAGGTCAATTGACAACTATGCGCAAATCGACGGCACTAAATGGGTATAAATAAAATAGACTTCGCTTTCATTCGCTTTATATTTCAAATTAACGTAATGGGTACAGTGCCGGCCCGAGGTAAATTTAAGGATGGAACGAGATTCAATTATGGCGCCCCTTTACTTGTCCTTTTTATATTTATTAATATAAAATATCTTTAAAATAATCATATCAAGAATCGCTCTTAGCTGAGGATCCCCTTGGACTTGCGCCTGGAGCGGCCGTTCCGTTCGCCCTATGGTAGAGCCAGCCCAGAATAGACGTATAGTGCGTACAGTACAGTACCGAACAGTACGTACGTATATTGCAACATTGCACATAGTGCGTACAGTCTAAAAATGCACGTCCCCTCGGTAAACTCCCTTGTTTTAAAATGTGAAAGTAAATGTGAGTGTGCAGCGATTTTCGCTCAACATCGTCAAATTATCGCTCGATCGGTTTAGCGGGATAGCGGTTTGGAAGGGCGTGCATTTTCAGTTACTTGTATTTAATATACAATAGTGGACTAAAATCCTTCTACAACTATATTGTTTCATTTTAACCTCCCTAGGTACGAGGATAATACACATTGATTATTCTTATTGTCAAATAACTAAATTAAAACGCTAAAAATTTTATATCACAGACAAACTTTACTTTTTTATTTCGGTATTTTTTTATATTTTTTTTATATTAGCCTGTTGTGTCCCACTGCTGGGCAAAGGCCTCCCCCTTCTTGATCAGAGAGTGGCAGAAGCAAAGGGAGGCCTATGCCCAGCATTGGGTTATCAAGGGCTGACAATGATGATAATTAAGTAAAAACGAGTTTGAAATAACTTACTAGTCAATAAAAACATTTCTAGGCTGTCTCGGCAGAGTCTGTTCTGCCCGAACATCAGGTTACTTACTATTTGCTACATTCTATTATCCTATAATATTGTCCCGTTCCCGTTTCCTTTCTTTATCCCGTTCCCGTTCCATAGTAGTTTATTATTTTGGCGTTAATGGCTTAAACATGAACGATAGATATTTGCTGTTTTGTTGCTGTTGTTTTCGTGCTTTAACGGTTTTTCCAGCGCTCGCCAAAATGGCTCGCAAACGGAAAAATTATTACCTACTTACTTGACGTTTATCGTTATATTTTTGACAATTCACACGAAATCTTTATAATTTATAGCCAATGTGTTATTCTTATGCATAAACTATATTATTTATATTATAACTATATTAACTGTTATTAAAATCCATTCAGTACTTTTTCCGTGAAAGGGCGTCGATATACACGTGTACAAACTATCGCGTTTTTAATATTAAGTAGAATTTCTAATGTACTGTTGCTGAGAGATATTTAACAATGACGTCATCTTGATGTGGATGAGCAAAATAATGAGTTACGAGTCCTTCTAAGAAAATTAAATCATTGAGTTTTTCACGTATTACATTTAAAGATTACAAGGTATTTTTCATACGCAAGGGGCCCACGGAAAAATTTGTTAGTTTTAAATTGTTTGCTCAACTGAAATCGACCATATTATGTTATGAAACATACAATGTACATTTAAGAGAGGAGGGGGGTAATTGTGTAAACATGTGATCTAAATATAAGTTATAGTTTTTCTTCATATTTGTGCTAGGACTGGGCATATCTATAGTCAATAGCCCGGCGTTGTCAGTCGCTGTTAGACACCCCAACCCCTTGGTTCTCGGCTCCTGCTTTTATACACCAAATCCCCAAGCTTCCAACCAACTCAGGCGCCCCAAAAACGTCCTCCACTATCCGGATGACGCAATAACGACAGAAAATTTATTAGAGCCAGAGCCGGCGCGTCCGGGTACCAGTACCTCTTTCTTACATAAGATCGGCGTGAAGTGGCGGCAATGCTGTCGCGTCAAGTGATGGTATTGTTGTCGCGTTTCGATCGGTTTGTGAGACTTCCCGGTGGCCTAAACTCGTCGTTAATGGCCTGCAACAAATCTGATTGCCTCCCGGTCGTGTAGATGTCCAAGGGGTTCAGTAGGCACTTAGCTGGCTGCTACCTGTTCGTTTGCCCCGTGTAACATAAAAAAAAGAAAAAGTAAACGGCCTAGCAGGCTCCGACGGCGGAGCCGTGGTCCCCGATTAGCGACGACCCAATTATATCCGATAACTCCCCACACACGGTATCCGCGGACTCCGCTTCACAGGAGGCTCCCCTGGAGTACCGACTCTCGATCAGGAGCCCTCCACAAGGGGCTTCGCCAACGGTTGAGCTTCGGCTCGCCCCAAACCGCTCGTCCGTTGACGCCGTGAAGGTCACTCTGACAAACAGCATTACACAATCAGAAAAAAGTAATATCTTGGACTATTCACTTAGATCCTTGAGACCAATAAAGATGACTGTGCAACACGTCTTTATATTATTTATCTCCAATAATACATTTCAGCGTCTTCAGTCACACCTTTAGCGGTGGGCGTTTATATTGCTCAATAGCAATAATTAGGCCTCATTTGAAATATGTAGTATAGCCTATAAAGGGATTAAAACAGCGATGGTTGTGTAATATAAACTGTGTGCAATTAGTGTTCGCTCTCATACTCTTAACACATATAAGGCTGACCTTCCAAGCTTCACTCCGTCACATACCTGCCCCCTGAACTTTCACGCATCAATACTTGCCGTTACCACGCAACCTAGCACCTTGATAGAAAAATATCTATACTGTATATATATTTATGCATTAGCAGAAGAAATTCTTTACTATACCTTGTTAAAAATAACTACGTACATTTATTAAATATATACATACATATTGCAATTTACGAGTATGCTCAAAAGGAAGTAGAGCATTACAAGAATATTTTTTTTTTATGTTACAAAGGGGCAGACGAGCAAGCAATAGGCACCGAAGTGCCTACCGTCGCCCATGGACATCTGCACGACCAGAAGGCCTGTAGATGCGCTGCCGGTCCTTAAGGTGAAAGAAGGAATCTTCGGAACAGTATATACAATTTTAACTTTTTTATTTTAATTGATTTTTACAAGATGACTAGTTCTATTCCGCGACCTCGTCCGCTTGGGTCGCCTTTATAACTTAGGAGCTTTAAAAATAGTTTAAGAGCGATTCTCAGACCTACTAAATAGCCACAAAAATTTTCATGAGAATTGTTTAACCCATTTCTGAGGAGTGTCGCAATGAACACCGTGACACGAGAATTTTATATATTAGATAAAAAGAGTAGATATTAAATAGGTCTATAAACGTGATAGGTCTTCCTCAGAAAATACTTGGGCTCTCTAATTGGAAAAATTCGTGATTTATTTAGTAAGAATTGAATTAACAAGCCTGTCTAAATTGTATCCGTGCGCTGCCGGGGTAGATCGCTAGTTTTATTTCATATAAATAATATTTGCCAAGTGTGTCAAGATACCTTTATACAGAGGGGTTCCGTATCGTAATCCGCGATAAAGATACAGGACAACCTCGATTTAACAAATCGGAGGGGAACAAGTAAATATTCGTTATATCAAGTAATTCGTTGAACTGAGGCTTGTTATGTTGAGGTTAGGTTGGTGTAAAATTCGTTATATAGAGGTAAAAGAATAGTTTTACGAACAAAAGCGTGTTAAAACATGTCGCGACATGAATCACATACTATAAGATTAAGAGTTATATATTGGTGGGAACTTTATATAAAGGTTTTTGAAAAAAATATTCTTATTGTATGGACGCGTGCAAGAAGTTTATAACATTTGGAAATATACATGTATAATGTACTAGCTTCAACTCGTGACTCCATCCGCTTTTTTCCTTCGATTTTTGTATAAACTTTCAATCCATATTTCACCCCTCTCGAATTTCTTATTCGCTCCAAAAAGTAGCCTATGTCCTTGTCCAAGGCTCATTCTATCTCCATACTAAAAATTCATCAAAATTGGTTCAGGGGTTTAGGCGTAACAACGTAACAGAATTACTTTCACATTTATAATTTATATTAAATTTTTAATTTATTAAGGATGCCTGTCCTGCCTTGGACGTAAACCTTTTTAAGCGCTCGGATTTTCTCGAACAGTGTCTACTAAATCGTATGAAAGTACTATTTATTTTGTGCTTTTTAGTTCGGCTCGCCTTTTTGTTTTTGAAGGCGATTTTCTTTTTATTTAAAAATAATTTATTTTTAAATTTTTAGTGGAAAGTAGATGTATTTTGTCTATATATATATGATATGTTATTTTTTTGATACCTCACTAGTATATATTCGCTTCCTATCGTTTATTTATCTCTTATTTCTGCACCAACTAGTTAACGGCTAAATCAATCTTATTCAAACATAGGCTTAAAACACAACTGAGAAATCTTTCAAATAAAAGCATGATAATTAAGTTCTATGCCAAAAATGCCTTACATATTAGAAATGAGCTAATACTCTTCAAACTGGTTTTAGAGAAAATTGAATGTCTCAAATTCATCTTTTATAGTATCAATTCTATATTCATATCAATTGTTTATTTACAATTATACATACTACTGATAGGTATAGTTTTTATTTATATACTTTATGCACAATTGCACTTTTTTCTTGGACGTCCGTAATTAGATTACGTTCTTGTATTTAGATAAGGCCCGCGGCTTTGTCCACGTAAAAGTAGGTAAAAAAATAGATTAAAATTTTAGCGTGATGATATATAGCTTTCCTCTATAAATGGGCTATCTAAAACTGAAATAATATTTCAAATCGGACCAATAGTTCCTTATGTTATGTTCTTAAATACTTTAAACAAAAATGACAAACACTGGATAGATGTGTTTAACTCTAAGTAGCTTAACATTTTGCCTTTATATTATGTGTGTTCTCTAAATTGCCTATGTTTTAAATGCATTAAGCTGTTGGTAAACCCGATAGAATAAAATCTAAATATCGTTGTATAAAAAAATGATATTTTGTTTATGGCTATAAATAAGCAGACAATTGGTATCTTTCTCAGATACTTGAAGGTTTTCCTTGACGTGGACTGACGATCTGATTGCTCAACGTGGTATTATCGATAGACAATTAATGGCCGACCGATGTATCGGCGTTATCGATGACGTACTACTAGTTATTTTTTTTTTTATATTAAGTACTTTGACCTTTAGTGATGTAGCAGATATATTACCGATAAGTTTTCTGCTGATTTTTAAACGACTGTCTTGAACGACAACGGCCAATTTGGGATCTATAACAAAACAATGATAGAATACAAAACATTTTTGAAAGTAAGAAAAAACCGCAAATTAAATTTACTCATGTACATTGAAATCTGACATAATTCAGCCTTAGCATTGACCGTTTCACGTTGTGTGATAGAAATGATAAAATTTATTGCAATTATTAGTGGCGTAATATTGATAAACAGCGTCTGTGAAATTCAACATAGAATTTAGTACAGCATTTATCAAAAATTCTGACTAGTTACTTACGATATTCCAGTTGCTGCTAATGTCTGATCCCATTTAGATCCCTTAGCAGCTGCTGCTGCCATCTTAGCTATTATTAAAAGCAGACTTTGCGTTGAACCCTAAAACTACTTCAAATTTGGAATCACGTTTATTTTAGCAATGAACTCTCAAAAGTATTTTTGATTATTAATTATATATTTGTACCCTAAAATCAAAAGGCATTTTTTTATTTTCGTTCAAAGCTGTTCTAAAGTAAAAATTGAATCTTAGAATCGACCCTAATAAAGTAGTCTAAATTTGAAATAATAATTTTATAACGAACCCTAAAAACTATTCTAAATTAGAATTGCATTTTTGTACCAAGTAAAAACGATTCTTTTGATATTATATATATTTTTTTGGAATCCAAAGATCAGTTCTAAATTTGAAATTGTACCTTTTTATCGAACTCACGTGAGATGGCGAAATATTTTTTTTGAAGTGATAACTTTTTAGGCGCGGTGGGCCTTTTTGAGATGTGAAAAAGAAAAAAAAAACGGTTTAAGAATTTATTACACACTAGCTGTGCCCGCGACTTTGTCCGCGTAAAATTAGGTAAAAATATTAGATTAATTTTATCGTGAAGGTATATAGTCTGTTTGCCTTTCTCGATAAATGGCCTATCTAACACTGAAAGAATTTTTGAAATCGGACCAGTAGTTCCTGAGATTGTCGCCTTCAAGTAAACAAACAAACAAACTTTTAAGCTTTATATATTAATATAGCTAACAACGTAATAGTTCACTTATTGAGAACTTAATCTAAATACGTTGTAAAATACACAGTTTGTACATTTTTGTTTGACAGTTTGGTCTTTCTATTTAAAATGGCTGAATCCATTTTGATGGAATTTTTAGTGCGGAGGCTTAAAGATGTTAAGGGTAGGACTACACAATGTAAATAATAAAAAGGCATAATTTTTTTTTTTCACAATCTGTGTGTATCCTGGCGACCTTTAGGGCACCCGCGCGTAAATAGAAATACCGTGAAAAGTTTTGTGGTTTAGTTGTGAACATTTAAATTACAGTTATGTATTTTGTCAACAAAGTCACCGGAAGCCAGCTTGTAAAAATCTTTGTAAATTCCTATAGGCATACATAGCGTAAATATTTGTAATTAAACTGATTAGAACAGAACGGAAGCAGCGACACTCGTACCATACTATTTGTCAAAACTAGCGCCATTCTGGACGGTTTATGAACAACAAAAAAATATATCGATAGTGCTGCTGTGCGCTGGTTTATCCAAAATTCGTCAAGTGTCAATTGTCAGATACTATTCTGAATTTTGGGAAACCGTCATAGGTTAAGCACGTTTCTGCAATTTCTCATCAAATTGTAACTTAAAACTTCTTTTTTACTTAAGTATTTTAATAATACCATATTAATATAAATAAAACTCACGTTTTTCTATTAAGGAAAATTTAATATTAAAAGTTGGTTTTCCCCGGTATTGAAAAATGAAGCCGTCTTACAAAATCGGTAAGTTTTTTTGTTTAAAATGTGTGTATATTTAACATTTTTTCCCTCTTTTGATGGAATTAGTTTTATTAAAATAACTGGAAAAGTACACTTTCGTGTCAGAAAACAAGGTAAAGTGTTTATTAATATTACAATATTTCCTAGATTCTGCAACTTACTTATTTGTATGATTTTGTTAAAGCTTTTTTTTACTTCAATTTTATATTACGACGACATTGTAATTTGATAACAGCTAATGAGACATAAGTTTTGAATAAGTGTTCAGTATTCGACTAAAATTATTTTTAACCTTAAGTCCAAAAATAATTTTATACATCTTTCTAACTTTTCAGACATATTTTGTTTCAAAAGTGCAATTAAATTTCCATTACAGTTTTTGTGATGCCAAACACCAGTTGTATACATTGCTTTTATTATCAAAAAAATAATAGAATCAATTTAGTTTTTAATTATGTTTCTTGAACATTCAGAAATAGATAATTTTTATCAATCCTCCTTGCAAGTTGGAATTCTGAATTTAAACATACAGTATGTTTAAACTTGGAGAATAAATTATTGATATCACTGGCAGTGTGCATTTATTGTAGCTAATTTCAAATACTATAAGCCAAAAGCTTAACATCCAGCACATTTATGTTAGAACCCTAAAAGATAATTGCATCATGCTGCATTGCTGCTTGCAAAAGGGCTGTATAATTTAATATCCCCTTTTCATACAATATCATGTCAGTATTTGATCATTAACTAAACTGTTTGACACTAAATCTATATATTTTATTTTAGTTGTAGTTCAAATTATTTACTTATAATGTTATTTTAGTTGTTATCATTACTCACTCTATCAATTATTTCAGCTGATGAGAAATTGGCAGAACTCGGCAGGAAAGAAATTATGCTTGCCGAGAAAGAAATGCCTGGATTAATGGCTTGTCGTAGAAAATATGCACCTGGCAAGGTACTTAAAGGAGCAAGAATAGCTGGGAGTTTACATATGACAGTTCAAACAGCTGTGCTTATAGAAACTCTTATAGAGTTGGGTGCAGAAGTAAGTTAACATTATAATCTTTTTATTTATTGATATTTAGGACTATACAATAAAGAGTGATGGTACAAATATCTTAGCATACTCTGGATTCACTGTGTAGGCGCTAGGGCCATTGTGTTGCAGAGAAATGAAGCATATCAGTGCCTTGCTATAGTGACTAGCAATGCTGGTGTAGATTTAGGAATATTCTTTGAACTGGCCTCTAACACTCACCTTCACTGCCAGTATTCCCTGCCCTGCCTAGTCTACTTGTAAAATCCTAATTGTTCTTTCCAATAAAGAACATATAATAAATATTGTAAGCTAGTCTTTTAGTACATTGTAACAGAGTATTTGCTGATATATCCACAGCTCCCGCCTCTGTAAAAAATTTTTTTGGACAACTCATTTCTTAGGTCAAAGTATTTGTTCGTATGATGGTCTTTAAAGATGTTAGTCTCCTATTAAACAGTAAGCTCTACGAGTATTACTCGCTTAAGTGTCTTTGAGCAAAAGAAAAACTTTAGCCTGCACGACGAAACTAAAACATATTCTGGGATTTTGTAGTGTTTTTTAAACATATCCATCAAAACAGCGTAGCAGGGTGCAGTATATTTTACATTATCTCATAATTATAGATAACAATAAATCTCATGCAATGTAACATAGATTGTTATGATTGTAATAAATTATGTTTAGATAGTAATTGCTTTATATGAGTATCATATAAATTAAACTCATATAAAAGTAGTAAGAGTAAATACGAATATAATAACAAGCTAGTTAATATATGTATATCTTCACTATAATTCACAATTGTGTAAATCTACTCTTTATGATATGAATGTATTATTTTAAATATTTTCTTATTTTTATCATCCTCTTTGGCTTTGTGATAAAGATATCATGTTTAAAATATGATGTAATCTATTCTTTTGTTAATGAAATTCATTTTGTTTACACATAATGGTATCTTATTGCTCTGTCATCTCATTTTTGCTCACCTTTGATCTTCAATTTCAAGATAGATGTGATAAATATATTGTTGTGATTTGATATAATATTGCAAGATATCTATGTCACTCTAATCAGTAAAATAACATTTTTTTTTTAAATGCATAGAATATTCTTACTGATTCTGGATAAACAGCTTTTATCGCCATGTTTGGCATAAAATAAGCGTAGATCTTTTATTAATTTATATAGTTAAGGTTAAGTTTTTTTATTACATATAAAAAGTTAACCACATTTGAGAGTTCTATTTAAATTCGTTAGCTATTTCTCCAAAGTTCTATGCAAAAATTATGAAAATATATAGATAAGCTCTAAGAAATAGTTATATTTCTATTGTTTCTTCGCATGGGGGCCTGCACCGCGGTTGCACTTTGACCCAAATAATTACAAAAGAAATAGTTACAATAGGAGTTATTCTTTATGAGTATAGACATCTAAGAAAAATCAAACTATAATTATGTGGAACATTAATTTTTTAATCTTCTACTGAACTAACAATGACAAAACTCAGTACTGTCAAACATCTGTTAAAGTAAAACTGTGTTTATTTAAAGGTTCAATGGTCAAGCAGTAACATATACAGTACACAAGATGAAGCAGCAGCCGCCTTAGTAGCTGTGGGAATACCTATTTACGCATGGAAAGGGGAAACAGAAGAGGAATATATTTGGTGCATTGAACAAACGCTGACTTTTAGCGATGGAAAGGTTAGCATGATAACAAATTTCTATTTGTATCATTATATTATCTTGTATTTTTGTTTATTAGGAACTGGTCAGATGTATCCTACCTGTGTATTCATTTACATATTAGGTGTATTGTTTTAGGATGAATTCATGACACAATTTTATGTCAATAATATATAATTCTGTTTATTAATAAACTATAAAAATTTAAGGTATGTCATTTTTATAAAGGGTGACTGGTGGGACACTTAGAATACTTAAGGCGTCTTAGTACTTGATTCTTGTTATAATTATGTAATAAAAATAGGTACTTAATTTTTGACCAAATTTCCCTAAAATTAGATGAAGATCATCGCTCGAATATGTTATATTTTAAAGCGATTATTCTTGGCGCAAAACATATGAAAACGCTGTAAGAGTAGAAATCCCTGAACTGTAATAAAAAAAAAATAAGTGAGAATAATCTTTTTTTGTGATGTAAATAATTTATTATTTTTATTATTGTAATTAAGTAGGTTTTAAGAAAATATTAATTATAACATAGAAGGAAGGTTAAGAACCTAAAATGTAATATACTGTTATGTAACTACCTTTAAAATAGATGTAAATATTAAATATATACGCAAATACCAAACAGGAACCCAACCTTTATCTTTTCTCTCCAGGTCCAGTGACCGATTAAATATTTTGGACATTTTTAATTTAAAGTTTTCATAGGAAATACTAAAAAATTTACGAGGAAAGTTATTTTGAGCGAAATCGGATAACTTTTGAAGTTATTTAACAAATACCTTTATCGTGTACCAGATTTCTAAAATCGAGGAAATTGTTAGAAAATGTATCTCTTAGGCATGAATAGAATAAAAAAAAATATCTGAATTACATATTCAAATATTTCAGTAAATAAGTTTATGAAAAAATTTAAAGCAAAAACAACTGGATGTTCGACCCTGTGCCTCAAATTAAAGATTCCATTACTCCTTAAACGCGCCATGGTAGCTTTAGGGACATTGTCAAATATAGTCATATAATTCGGATTAAAAAGCCCATCCGAATGGAACGGATGCTGACAAAGAAGGTTACTTATAACACAGGCATTAACTTGAACTTAATGCCTGTGTTATAGGTAACAGGCGTTAGGAACAGACGACCATGGGTCATATATATATATACGTAGATATAATATTCAAGTCATTATATATAATATATATATATATATATATAATTACTGTGTTCACACAATTTAAAGACCGAATGGTTACGTAATAGGTTTCCGTATCTATAATCTATACTTCTATACTAATATATAAAGCTGAAGAGTTTATTTGTTGTTTGTTTGTTTACTATATCTAATCTCAGGCACTACTAGAGCGTTACAAGCAATTAAATTGTAATGTCACTGTATAATATATTATTGTATACAATATGTAATAATGTCACTGTATCATTGTGCAATGATGATTTTGCTGATAAAAATATCAGTGATAAAAATATGAGCAAAATCATCATATACAATGATGATATGGTTATTATTTTAATGGCAATTTTTACCTTCAAATCTTTATACAATTTTGTTAGACAAATAGTCTAAAGTACACCATAAACTGTTGATTTCATCCAAGGAAATGTTTATTTATCTGAATACCTTTAATAGATTCTTATCCTTAACTTACAGTATAATCAAGATTTTAATAAGTTAAATAAACATTTTCTTTAAAAAATTTACTGCTCAAATTACCCAATATTTTCTAAAATTTTAGGCTTTGTAATAATTATAAATCTTCCATCTGTGATCATGGAAAATTGAGCTAAATTAACTGTTATCAAGCTAATTCTACATTAAATTGATACGTATATTAGGTCTGAAACTCTGATATAATGTTGATCACAAATGATTAATACTCCATCAACTATTAAATTGGTTACGAATTTGTTTGTAATGATCGCAGATCTAGAAATTCTACCCAAATCACTTAAATGGTAGAAAATCCATAACCCTGTACTTATCTTATCATATCTCTTATCTGCTAAGAATTTCCTGTCTCGCTCGAAATGGCGGTTCAATTGCTTTGAAACCAACAAAAGCGTATAGAGAGATCTTTAAGAGCTTTTCTCAAAGGTAGGCAACGGATCTACGTGCCTTCTAATAGTGCACTTATCCAAGAGAAAATCTAGCCATACAACCACAAACAACCAATCCAAAATAACGCCCTTTAATATTAACGCTTTTATAGCAAAAAAAGACATAAACTGAAGGATTAAAGTTCGTTTCAAAACACTCTGTTAACAGTGCATTCCACTAATCGTCACCTTGACGTTTTCGCCGCGACTGTAACGATCGCATTCGTCAAATGTCAAATATCTGAATGAACACTTTAAAACGTTGCGATCGCTTATAGGAACGCACTTATAATATACGGTTACGTCATACGCAGAGTATTTTAGCTGTCATGGCGAATGTTTGTATTTTATAGTTTACTTTTTTTGTTTATCCCTATTAATCTCGCACGCAATATAAAAATAAACACGTTTGTTAGGTAATTAATGCAGAGTTAGGTTAAAGTTTCCAGAAGGTATACGTAATACATCTAAATAAAAATCAAAATTATAAAAAAAATTGTTATTAGGTTATACAATTTTTATTTCGACAACATAGGTTCAACATTTTGACACCACAACTTTCTTTATTAGAAGGATTGAATCGACGCGACGTCCCCACCGGATAGTATGGTAAAGTAATTTTACTTTAAATGTTTTTTATTTCGTATTCTAATACTATAGACTTAGTAACATCTATCAGCGTGTATAGCAAAGTTATTAAAAAAAATATATATCTTACTCGGCGGAAGGTATTCGTTATTTTTGTACGCAATTATTTTTTTTAATTTAATTTATTTCATAAAATGTCTGGCTCCGGTATAACAAACGGTTGTCACGATTACGCTTTGACATTATCCAATACTGCATAGATTTGAGATGAACGTAGGCTACTTTTTGTCGCGAAAAAGGAATTTGAAAGGGCTGAAATAGGGTTAGAAAAGAACGCGAATGAAGTCACTGGTTGAACCTAGTCTGTTTATATTTAGTTGATAGTAAATCATATCCCTATGATTGCTAGATAGCTCATTTATCGAGGAAGGTTAAAGGCTATATATCATTACGCTAGAACAAACAGGAGGAAGTTCAAAAAAAAATTCAAATTCAAAAAGTTTATTTATTTACAAATACAAATTCAGTTTAGTTCAATATGAATTACAAACAATTATGGATGAGTATTTTACTATAAAATCTCCCGAAAACAGTGTTATTGATATTTAGATATGAATATGTATCGATATACATATCGCAAGCTTACTCAATAACTGACCTAACTCAAAAAGCTGAATTTTGAGGCAAAAAACGTTTTGTCATTCATAATCATAATAGTTTTTCATTTATTTCTTTGTTCTTTGTATTAGTTAGTTATATAGACCAGGAAATTTTACTTTGTCAATCGGCAAATACCATCTTGCTACAACATATGTATTTGTCTATAAATATAAGAATGAGCATCACGTAACTCTAAGTAGAAGAAGAATAATAAGAACACCTTCATATTTTGACTAGATAAGGTATACTCACTTAGTAAATATACAGTCCTCGCATAAGCTCTACAAGAAAGACTTTGGCATACCTTCAGTACTCCTATTGTTTTTTAGAAAAAAGGTTTTCAAATATTTTGGGATGTTTTCTAGATGATTGAGAATTTTTTAGTTCGTATTTGTTGTAGCACAGAAATTATTTTATTTTGCAATTATAATAGGTAAATATAATAGCTGAAGCATATTTTCTTGAGAGTTGACACATTATTGGCAATTTATGCGACTGAGTAAGTTAGAAATGATGTAAGAAATTTGCTTTTAAGAATTTCGTTTGAAATACTTTCTTCGACATGTTGGAGAACACCGTCCAATTAGCCGATAAATCATACGTAATCAATGTTGTTTGATTAGTTCAGTTGTACATTTTTGTCCTTGAAGACTGCAAAGTTCTACAAAACTTTGCGCAGCTACACAAAGTCCCCGGCCACACTACATGATCATTGAAATAAAACTATATCTTCATTACAATAGATCTTACTGGTCGCAGTAACGACAGGTCCTTTGGTCCACCTCAAAAAAAAAAATCATAGAAGCAAAAAAAATTCAAATGAAGTCACAAGCGAAGGCAATAAAAAGCCGGACGCCAACAGAAGTGTCCGTATCCACGGAGAGGATGATACGCTGTTATTTCCAGCATATTCCAATATATTATATTTTATTGCCCTCCCTTAGTGGGGGGCGGGCGGGCGGCGCGTCATGCGTGATATTTGATATAAAGTCGGAACTCGACTTCGTTATTCCTTTTTTTTTCAAAGGACAATAGGATCCCATCGACATAACGTATTCGCTCAGAGATAGTGGATATTTTTCTTGAGCCACTCGGATGGGTCCAATTATTTTTAACATGCGAATGTTTTCTGAGTTGTTCTTGTTTTGTTTTTTTTTTTTATTTCGTATGATTGACGAAGGCTTGTTAGCCGTTCTGGGAGTATTCAATTAGAGAAAACGTAGTTCTTTTTTGACCCAAATTGCGTAACTACTTACTTGTTATGAAAAAGAACTATATTTCGTTTGTTTTAATTTATGTAAGGCAAATAAGGTTTATTTAATATGAGTGTTGCAATAATGTGTGACATATTGGGGATCTTATGCTAATATATATAAAGCTGAAGAGTTTGTTTGTTTGTAAATTCGTTTGTTTATATAACAGCCTTCCTCGATAAATGGGCTATGTAAAACTGACAGAATTTTTCAAATCGGTCCGGTAGTTCCCGAGATTAGCGCGTTCAAACAAACAAACTCTTCAGCTTTATTTATTAGTATAGATATAGAGAAATACTTACAAGAGAGAGCGAAACATGAAATTGCAAAAGTACTCGTATACTTGGCGGTCGGCCATATCGCAAATGTGCAAATAAAACCATTGTAAATAAGGGGAGGGTGGTGGTCAGTGGCAGGGCCCGCCCCCCGGTCCAAGCGACCCCTCTGTAGTGGGGGCAAAAGTAATTGGGCATCTGGTAGCGTTTGGAATTGGTACTATTATTTTGTATTTGTGCAAATTAACGTACTTTATTTAAAATACACTTTCAAATAGAGTCGTGACGGCTTAACGAGTTCGAACTGACATCCCTGGTTCCAAACCCGACCCGAATTAACTATTCCCAATTCCAATACTAATATATACGAATTTCTTTAAGGGAAAAATTTTCGTTTGTGTGTTTTTACTAGTCTACCTTTCTTCTTTCTAGCCTTCTTCAAGTGTACTTGATAATCATTTTTTAATTTGTCGAGGCAATTTGTGTTGGTATAAAGTCTAATTTAATTAATAATAGGAAGTGTCTTTGCCCGCATATCTTACTGTTGTCACCAACATTTCTAACCTCTTTTTTCGCGAGAAATACTGGCAGCACTGGCACATAAGAAGCGCATTGTCGTCAAAGATATAAAAAAAGAACTTTATGGAATATTGGCGGGAATTAGGGCTTTTATCTGTAAACTGTCTATTGTAATTGTATTGTTATTGGAGGATTAGTAAAGGAAATAAAATAAGATTTATTCGTCGTATGGTCATGGGTTCGATTCCCACCTCGAGTCTGGGTGTATTATCCATATGTATTTTTTTATTTTTTATTTTATTTAAAAAGGTTCACCAGCAGTTGGTACAATAACACGTACATAAAAAGAACATACATAATAACGACATTAACTGATTGTACAACTATATTAAGGTAAACACCACATTCAAAATAATAAGGTAAAAAAATTTATAGTGATAGTATATGTATATATTTCTAAAAAAAAATATATTTGTGTATAACAGGCGGCTGTTACCTATAACACAGGCGTTATGTTGTCTACCTTAGGAATAGATGTCTGTGTGTCATATAGTCCTGTATATATTTATTTATTATTGAATAGATTAATAATCTGAAAGATACATAGTTGTATGGCGAAGTCCAGCGTACGTAGCGTAAACATATTTGAGTTGTATAATATTCTAATAAAAATGTTAACAGTAATTGACTCTCTTTTACTGGGATTGAATAAACTCCGCCACTGGACCAATCTTTAACCACAGTAAATTGTAAATGTTAGTCTATGTGGAATAATAATTATGTAAAAGGTATGTAGTCTTTGCAGTTTAAAAAAAATAAAGTAACATTTATTTCGGAGCACTACACTATACATAAATTTTATATAAACTAAAAATTCTATACAATAACACAAAATATGTAAACATAAACTATAGTATAACCTCTCGGCATTTGTAGAAGTGGGCGACATTGTTCCGCTCTACAGCTTTTTCACTTCTTCCTTTTACTCTTACCGATTTCTCTTTCCACTCTTACCAATTTTCAGAGACCTCCGAATATTTACATGAAATATTCTCCTTAAATTAGAAAGCCTTTGCAAGACCTCCAGAAGCTTCATGTACTCAGCACTAGGCTATCCTTTCTAGATTGTTGTTTAAGTGCGTATAGGATCTTCTTAGCGGGTTGTTAAATGCCTTATGTAGCGTATAGGGTAAAAATCTTCCCAGAGGCCATACAGTATCATATCAATACTTGATTCGGTAAAAACTTGGCAATTTGCAGTCAATAAAGCTCCGTGATAGTGTTCACAAGATGCCCGTGGGGGGAGACAGCCGACAAATGTCGCGGTCAGCTCCAGCCCTCTTTCCCACCCGACTGTACGTTCCACGTGCATAATAAGTGGTTCTCTTACAATACCCTAGTTAGTTGTAGTGAACGAACTTTATTAGATTTTTCTATACGATAAGAGGCAAACTGGAAGCAAGACCATTTCGACCTGGTGAAAATTGTAGACAACATCTGCCTGACAATTTCAGCGCATAGACAACGTCAGGGACTAAGGAACAATAGCCCGGTAACGTCAAGCCGTAGACGACATCACCAAAAGATCCCCAAGTCGTATCAAATCAATACGTTATTCGGTGGAAACTTGGCAATTTGCAGTCAATAAAGCTCAGTGATAGTGTGCACAAGTTGCCCCGTGGGGGGAGACAGCCGACAAATGTCGCGGTCAGCTCCAGCCCCCCCTTCCACCCGACTTTACGTTCCACGTACAAAATACGCGGTCGTCTTACATTACCCTATTTATTCCTACTATGTGAACTTAAAACTCTCTACAACTCATCTCCTTGTGGCTCAACTTTTGCACGTAAGTGGTAGCTCTTAAGATATTTGACCATTCAAAGGAGCTTCTAAACGTCTATTTGTATATAACATCTTTGTAATTCTTCTTCTTCCTAGCGTTATCCCGGTTAAATACCAGGGTCCGCTTAGATTGTAGAGGATGTGGCGTTTTAGCGTAGCAGCTGCTAAGATTTGGAACGACATTCCTCCACCTTTGCGATCACTAAACCGTACTACAGCATGTATTAAAAAACATTTAAAAGAAACATATCTCGTTAGACAAATCGAGGCAGCAGAATTTACATATGTTTAGTGTTTCAGAATTTAAGCCTAATTTTTTTTTTTTTTTTGTCTTTTTATTTTTCTTCTTTTTAACACCTGATAATTTTGATTCTTGATTTAAATTTTTACTAACTATAATAGATACCATTTCTATTATGTTTCTTCTTTTACTATTTTCTACCAATGAAGAAACCTAAACACTAAATTTGATAGACCCTAGTTATATATATAAAATTGTAACCTGTGTTTCAAATTTCATTATTTTAAGTCCCGCGGTTTTCCAGATTTCGTAATGGTTGGCCTTTCGCTCTTATATTACATATATAGGTAAAAATTATTCTATATTTTAATCCACGGCAAAACTAATTTCTATTGAACTTTCATTAAAATTTGTCTAGCTTTATAAACTGATTGGAAGATCAACCGTTAAATGCAATAAAATTAAAAAAAAATAATTTTATGAGTTAGAAAGATAGATTTTAAACTTCAAACGGAAGTGCTATCGCAGTTGGCTTCTACCCGAAGTGTAATAAAATTATCCTCTGCATATTAATCACTTTATGGACATCCGGTGTTGCGTTTCCGCAGGATGCTTGCAATTTTGCGAGCGTGCCATTTTTTTTCTTTTAGGGCCAGGTTTCTTCTTTTTCTCGGAGTTAATGCATTCCGTAACAACTGTTACATCATCCTCTGTTCTATTCTCAACTGTTAAATTATTAACCGTTTCATTTTGTATCTTAGTAATGCCAGCCGCTGGAGCAAAGGTATCTTTTTTACTGACAGTGGCTTTATGTAATTTCTTGAGGAAATCTATACCTAACACCTGTTTAAGAAAATATTAAAAAAAATTATTGATTAGTTATTTATTGTGACAATCCAATTTAAGAAACAAGTAAGCAGTTGAATTCATTTCAGTTAACATATTCAGAAAATAAATAATTTAGAAATAATTACCAACCTTCACAGCAATATCATAAATTCGCAGTTATTCAAAAGCTAAAATAATTGAAATAAGAACGACTGATCTCAAAGCGGGATTTACAGATTATTAACACTCTAAACATATGTATTTGTATGTATGTATACTATGACATGCCTTGCAGTAGCTTGTCGAAAACTCTCATGAATATTTGTGGTCATTGCACATAAACTGGTGATGACGTATTGTCGGCCAGTTTTAATTAGAGGTAGAGCCACGCTTGCAGTCCTTTGGGTATGCAGCCGAAGTGGGAAGCGCGTCTGGGTACCAGTATCACGCTGTCACGTCCAGTGATGGTATTGTAGTCGCGTTTCGTTCGGTTTATGGGACTTCCCGGTGGCTTAAACTCGTCATTAAAGGCCAGCACTTAGCAAAATTTGGTATAATCCTTCTATTGTTGCTTTATTTACCAGCTCTGATATGAAACTTATCAAAAGTTCTTGACAAGCTAAAATCTTTTAGTAGGTGGTTAAAAAATTTAACTGAAACAACATTCGTATTAGAGAGTTATGCTAAAATATTACAGACTTCCGCCCTAATAGCCGGTACATACGTCTCGATAAATCGTTGCGAAAAACTATACAATTAAACCTTTGCGAAAAAACTGAGCAGTTTAAAGCTGTACAGTTTTTTCGTAACGATTTATCGAACCGTGTTTAGTGGCTATTACAGTTGAATTCTACGATTTAAATTGAAGCTTAAATACGTTGTTAAACCCTAAAACTCTTTTACCAGACTGAGAAACTTCCTCACAATATAAATTTTAATTTAAATTGTATTCGTAAGTACATAAATTAAGGTTGTTTTTGTTTGTTTTTATGTAGCATTAAGCATTAATGTAGACGTTTTGTCTGCCGCGGTTAATTTTGTTCAAATCGTATTTTTCCTTTTTTTATCTCAATATTGCTCCTGCACGTATATAAGCTATTTTAAGAATAAACTTAGTAAAATTTATTCTTATCATAACTAATATATATGTATAGGCATCTGCTAATGCTAATATTAGATTCTAAGTGTAGTAATTACTGCTCGTTTCTCAAGTAAATATGAAATAAAATAAAATAAAAAATACACGCTGTCTCAAGCAGTACCGACTCCGCTTTGTTCCGCAAGTGGATTCACCATAATCGTTTCAAAGCTTGTAACAATAACTTTCTAACGTAAAGCACTTGCGTAACATCGCTTTGTATAAACTTCAAGTTAGAAGTTTTTAAAAGGGTCTTTTTCTAAGGTCTTTAAAATAGTTTTTAGTGTATTACTGTGCTATACTAAAACTATATAAGCCCCGTTCACTCAACGATAGAAGAAAGCCCTCAAATTTGTAAAGTACTCTGTTTGAACGGTGATCGGAATGGGCTCTCGCTTCGCCGACACGGTAACGAAGATATTAAGCTTGTCAAAAGTATTCATAGGACCCTTACATGGCATCGCAAATTCTTCAAGTTTTTTTTTTTACATTGCTATTTTTACATAAATATGCACCGGCGGCAAAGGACATCCTTGCCGGTACAATGAAAACGCCCTTGCGAACGCGACTCTAGTTGCACTTCGTTTTAAATTTGCTGTAACCATAAATACATCCATTTTTATGATATAAACTCTATTTAAGGAAACTTTTTAGATACTCTCAATTTTATATCTCGACAGCTCAGCTGTAGAAGGAAGTTCAAATCCTGGTCACAATAGGCTATGTTCTTGCCCACTTATGTAAAATTTAAAAAAAAGTAACGAATATTTTAGACGTAATAACTTAAAAGTTTTTCTAATAATCTTCATTCGAAAAATTAAAAACAATTATTAAAAGTCTGCTCGCAAAAGTAACGCATTCGTTAAGTAAGTTAAATGCGGAATGAACAGATCTAGTTTATTTTGATTAAATGGGCTTTAAATGAGGTTAAGATGAGCTCACGTTCGTGGTTTTCCGGTAGCTTTAATGTTATTCAGTGGTTAACGTTTAAACGTTACTTTAAATTGGTTTTATATCTCATACTGGCTACTACCTGCGACTAGGTCCGCGTAAAATTAGCTGAAACAGTTTAGCGTGATGATATATTGCCTATGGCCTTCCTCGTTAAACAGGCTATATAACGCTGAAAGAATTTTTCAAATCTGATCAGTAGTTCCTGAGATTTGTTAGCAGGTTATTAAAAGACAATGGAAGCTTTACAGATTTATTGACATATTCCGGATTTGGCCTGACCTTTTTGTTGGCTCGATTTTCTTGATATGTCTTTATAAGGTAAAAGTTGACCTCAAGCATAAAAAAAACTTAAACAATCCAACAAATTACTTTACTAAATAATTTGCTTTATTGCTAAACTTTGTAACTTGATGTGATTCCGGACATAAAATAATAGCTGTGCCCGCGACTTCGGCCGCGTAAAATTAGCTAAAAAATTAGATTTAATTCAGCGTGATGGTATATAAAGCCTGTAGCCATCCTCGATAAATGAGCTATCTAACACTGAATGAATTTATCAAATCGGACCCGTAGTTCCTGAGATTAGCGCGTTCAAGCAAACAAACAAACTCTTCAGCTTTATATATTAGTATAGAAAGATTATTTTGAACGAAATCGGAAAACAACTTTTGAAGCTATTTAACAAATACGTTTATCGCGTATCAGATACGGAACCCTTCTATATAAACGTGTCTTGACACGCTCCTGGACATTTTATTTTGTTTGAAATTGTTTGTATGTAACCTTATCCTTAAATGCGATTGGGGTCTAAGATGCTAGCACGTTTGAAATTTAGAGAATTGAATGCATATAATTTTAAAGGGTTTTTGTAACCAAATTAGTGCTCTATAACTTTCTGCCTTACTTTCTGTTACGTAATTGTTTGATCTGTTACTTCGACATACTAGTGATGTACTCTATAAAATATGAATATACCCAATAACCTTACTACGAGATAAAATATCCATTGATTTCGATTTTTTAATTTAAACTGACAGCGTGTCTAGGGGTGTGATCGCGACACATGTCAACGTATGGAGCGAAGTGAAATTCAATAATGAAAGCTGTATTAGAGTTTAAGAATGTTAGGAAGGTTCGCTTCCAATTCCAAAAGCTCGATATTCCTGATTGATTTTACACATTCGTTTCCGTTAAATTGTAATCGGCAGTTATATTAGAGGGCGATATTCCTAGAGGTCGATAATAAGAATACTGGCTGGTCGAAGTTGGCCTTCAGGCAATAGATTAGACGGAGAAAGAACTGTAATGCTATTGCTTATTAAATATAATTAGCCCCTTTTGGAGTTACTCTATTTAATTTAATTTACTAGACTCTTATAAGATTTTTAAATTTCATTATTTTTATTTCTATTACCCTGGTAAACTATTTATTTAGTGATAATAAGAACGTACTGATGCATAATGTGTATGGCGTTATTTTTTGGTTCCGATTCCGATTTTGGTTTCGATAAACCAAATACAAAATCTTCGGTTTCCATATACCGCTTCCGTAACATCCCTACTAGAGTAATAAACAATAAGATATGAACAAAACTGTTGTAGAAGTAGAATACACAGATCGTTTGTGTCTTCGAGTGGAATGTGGCTTTGTTTGGTAAAGTTTGTTCCGTCATTATCATTCATTTATGCTCTACTTATGGAAGTTGCGGTATCATTTGGGTCACTTACCTCAGGGTCAGCTAGTAATTGTATATTGTAGTTCGGTCCATCAATAACTGAGATGCGTCCATTGGGATCTCTCCAGAAAGCAACAGTGGGCTTGGGAAGTGCCTCCACTCTGCATTCAAGTATGACGGAGTCGCCGGCTGCTGCCATTGTTATACCAGACGCTTGGATTGTTGGTATATCTATTGGGATGTAATAAATTGATAAATAAGTATTATATTTAAGTATTAGAGGCACAATAGCTCAACGGTAGAAGGGATGGGCTGAAATTCGCAAGTTATCCGGTTCAAACTCCGACGCCGCAGGGCTATTTTCGCACCCAGTCCTAAAACTAGTTTTTAATTTAAGCTTGTGTGTGTAAATAGTATAAATCGTTGGCATTGGTGTGCGCGTGAGTTTATTTTAATAATTTGATATATTAATATTGCATGCTACAAAAAAATATTAACATTTGCACACCTTCCTCTATATAAACTACAATTGTGCCAAATTTAATACTCCTCCGTACGCGCAATTTTCTAAAATGGTACCTAAAGTTTTCGCTTCACGAGTTAATGTATAAATTGTTCAAACATGGCGTTTAAGTCTGTTTTGGATAAAATAAAATTCAACTAGAAGAAATATAGAATCAAAAAATATTTTCTCACGTGATATGTTAATTTTTCTGGATGCCTGCATCGGGGTTCCGTATCCGTTGTCTGCGTAGCAGGATATGAGATCCATGTCACGCGTCACATTGTGGACGACTGTCACCATGTGCCTGGTTACCTCTTGACGGACGAGACGACCTGATTGTAATATTCGTAATATTAATAATTTGCTAACTATGCAGTTTGGTTACTATTTCCAAAAAAACGCATATAGTTGTTGTTAACTGTATTGTGTGTCAAATTCACAAATAAATATTTTTTTGGCCATTATGTCGTTTGTTTAATTTTTTTTTCTTTTTTCTCCACGAAATGGTTTTTAGCACTCTAATGATGTTGCGCCCAGCGAGACTGACATTCCCCGCAAAACATAACTCTGTTGCGGATAGGTCAGAAGCGGACGAGCGTTATTTTTTTGTTTTGACACAGAAATACATGTATATGTGTGTATATAATGCTAACGTCGAAATGTTCCAAAATACCCTATTGTAGCATTCATAACTCGAAAACTTTACAAAAAAAATATCAGCCTCCCACGAAGGAATAGAGTGAGAGTTTGCACTCTTTAGAGTGACTTCGAGAAGGAAAAAAACAATAATATGCATTTTTGGCAAAAGTAACCAAACTGCACAATTACCGAAAAATTATTTATTTATAAATTAGACATACAAAACAGTCAACGACCAAACATATTACAATAGATTTATAATATTATAAGTCCAATGTAGTCGTTAACTGAAATATGCGTGTGCATAAAGACAATACAACTGTATGTGACAAGTAGCTGTAAAAATAAACTTAACTATTTGATTGACGGAAATATAATTGTAGATGGGCAATAATGAAAGCAATAAAAAGATAATTTAATAATGAATATTTCATTTAAATTATATTCAAAATCTGAATAATTTATTTACAGAATACAAGAAACTGGTACAAGCAATAAAGCTAGTAAGCTCTTTTGGCGAATAGTTTTATTGGAATACACTTTGACAACTAGGCGTTAAACTAGCACTAGTACCGAACTGTACTAGTAAATCTGTAAATAATATTTACTAGTCAAATATAGTTTGGGGATTTACCAGAGATGTATAGGGAAATAGTCGGCGTTGGTGTTCCCATAGCTATGCACAAAATTGTCATGCTGGCGCCTTCCACGACGAGATTGACAGGGTTGATTGTTGGTGGCTGTAAAAGGTAATAATTAAACAATTTTCATGGGCATTTTTAATGTGGTTACGTATTCGTAAAGCTTAGTATAATTTCGTGTATAGTCCGTTTTGGAATTACGTATTTTAGGATGCCTTCATAGGCATCCTAAAATACGTAATTCCAAAGGTTAGGTTGAATGGTATTCATATACCATTTCGGTAAGTGAATTTATACACAATGAATCCCCAAATTTATGTATAAATTCATTTTAATTCACAATTTCGTTCCAATTCATTCCAATATTACATTGAGTTAGGTTTCAATCTTACTTATCGCTAAAATCTACATTTTTTTTTTTTTTTTTTAGTTTTTTTTTTTTTTTTTTTTTTTTTTTTTTTTTAAAATTAAAAATTAACATTTTTTTTTAAATTTAATTATTCAGTCATAAACTCACTTGTGTTTTTTTTTTCCTCCCCCGCCTCAACAGAAAGGTCTTTGACAATTAAAAAATTTTCTAACCCGCGTGAGTTCAGTGATTTCGTTATATTTTAATTCTATTCAACCTCCAATTTTTCTTTTATGTTACAAGGGGCGGACATAAAAATGCAGAACATGCTAAAAACTCATAACGAAATTATTCTGAACCAAATCGGATCGGACAAGAACTTTTGAAGTTATTTAACAAATACGTTTATAGCGTATCAGATACGGAACGCTTCTATAAGCGTGTCTTGACACGCTTTTGGCCATTTTTATTAGGAACTTTTATCCTAAAGCCTACTTGAATCTGCGAGCAACTCCTGACCGTATCACCAACATTATAGAATAACACGACAAAATTAATGAATTTCTGCAGCGTTATGAAATTTCGAATGTTATCTTTAGTGTTTCTACATTTTTGTCCTTGAAGTCTACAAAGTTCTACAAAAGTTTGACATGATCATTCAAATGAAGCTAGGATAGGACTTCAATTCACTCATTATTTATAAACTTCACAAAACTATAAAGTAAAGGTTACCAACATGGAGGTTTTTTCCTCAAAACGAAACATGGCGTGTGCATATTTCAATCAGTTTGCAAGTCGTTTCTAGGGTTCCATAGTACTGGAAGGAACCCTTATAATTTCGCTCTGTCCGTTCGTCCGTTCGCCCGTAAGATGGTCCCGCCCCGAGCATTTCCAAACTATTAGAGGCAGAGACTTAAAATTTTCCATGTTGATAGAGCGGGATAAAAATTCATTAGGAAAAAGCGGTTTGCTGGATAGATCTAGAGAACGCATTTGGATCTATTCAGCATGAACTACTGCTGTTTGCCTTGAAATGGGGTTACGCAAAATTCCCGGCCACACTACATGATCATTTAAATTAAGCAATTTTTGGCTCCGGCATTATAAAAAAGCTTAACTCTTCAATGCGCAAATACTATCGCAATAATAATGCAATAAAAATAAAAACAATAACATTCATCATAAACACTATTGATTTATAGCTAACTTAGGATGAAACAAGTTTTTTTTTAATTTTATCGACAGAGCCAACATAAACAAATATCAAAAAAAGTTTTTATTCCATATTTTAAATGCAACGAAGGTGCTGGAAAAGCCATATTTCATTATTATTTATTTAGTTATTATTCATTTGACGCTCTTAATGTTGTTTCATACATCACCTTCTCGCTTTCTGATCCTTCAATTCTTTTCAAATTACGTCAGACCTTTTACAAAATGAAAATGACGACGCAGTTTGACTCTCCCGGAACTGAAACATAATTTAAGATGCGTGAGAGGTTATGGTAGATTACTGCACCAAGCGCAAAGTGCAAAGCTAACATGAGTGCATTAATTACTCTGTAAAGCAAGGTGCGTAATCTACTTTCTTTCAACTACATCGCTGGTCATATTCATTTTTTAAACTTTTCATGCTAAATATGGAGTATCCAAGTTTTACAATGGTATAGAATGGGTGCCATTTGTTTTTTTTACAAGGTCTTACACAAATTATCAGTTAAGTTGCTCCACGTATTGATTCTTTGAAGTGACAAAAATCCTTTCTTATGTATATAAAAATATATTTTAATAAAAATGGCCAAGGGCGTGTCAAGACACGCTTATATAGAAGGGTTTCGTATCTGATACGCTACAAACGTATTTGTTAAAAAAACTTCGAAAGTTGTTGTCCGATTTTGCTCGAAATAGTGCCTAATGAGTGTTTAGCATGTTGTATCAACGTCAAAAATTTCAAATCTCTACGTCTAGTCTAGTTTGGAAATGCTAGGGGGGGACCACCTTACGGGCAGACAGACGGACGGACGATCAGAGCGAAACTTTAAGGGTTCCTTGTAGTCCTATAGAGTTTAGGGTCGATTCATTGATTTAGCAATGTTTTTGGCCTTAATGGCAACCAGGGATTGTGATATAGGTATGAAAATGATGCCTATCCATCAACTTTACCTCGATTGAGTTGTCCTGTCGAGTACTTTGTGCTTTGATTCATCATATTGTCTTATGATGGAGCTGGAAAGTTGTCATAGGATCTCCATAATAAAACATCACAGTATCATTGACTTTGGGCTAATTTGATTCGCCATGACGATTTATTAGTCCTAAATTGATGACGAAACTGGAAAATGATTATTTGTAACAGTACTGAGAAATTGCGTGTTTTTTGCGATTTTCCCAAAATCAGCTTTTTTGAGTTAGGTCAGTTTAATACGTCATGCTGGAAACGTTGCGCTTTGAACGAGGGGGATTATAGGCGAGTGAATAGTATTGATCATTGCTATCAATATTTTTTATATTACTTAAAAATTAAGCTAGTACATGTTACTATTTATAAGATTATTTGACACACGGACGTCTGTTCCTAAGGTAAACAACTTAATGGCCAAATTGGTAACAGATGCCTGTCATATACAGTATTTTTTTGTATAAAATATTAATACATACGTATAGATAAAACAACCAGACTCGAGGCAGGAATCAAACCCATAAACCCCAGAGTGGAAGGCAAGGTTTCTGTCAACCGCGCCATGTGCTAGTCGAACGTTGAGCTTAATGTATTTAAAACAATAAAGATACATAGGCGACCTTAGTTTTGAAAAAATAAAATCCCTCAAAATTTTACACAAGTACTGAATTCTGGCGGGCTAAGCCACGTCATCTATTTGAAATATTCTGAAGTAGCAAATAAATCAGCTTTTAACTAGCTGTTTTCGAGTTTTAGCGAGTCTAATGACCAACGATTAATTTAAAATATAAAGAAAACAAGTGTCCTTTATACCGTACGACTGAAGTAAAACTTCTTTAGCTCAATCTATATGTATATACCTCGCTGGCAGAAATATTCATTAGCTGATAAAGTCAACTTAAATTTAGTCAAGTAAACTTCCGTTCGCCCCACCAGATCACACTTTTCATAACGCTTTCGGCACGCATTCACTTTACGACCAGAGGATTTCGATATTTCGTGTAAGGCGACCTTTCGCTTTTATTTAGGAATTCTCATGTAACCTTCCCATTTCTGGACATACTGCTATAAACGAACTTTAAGTTCACTTCATACGATTGCTTTCTATAGTATTTAAGCCGGCTGTTAAAAAAATAAAAACTGGAGATTTAGCATTCAATTAAACAAAACAAATTACTTATTACCTAATAAAAATAAAATAAAATGAAATAAATAAAAGTCGTGTGTTCATTCCAAACTCGAAATTGGTTATACGCGAGAACCCTTAGTAGTGACTTCATTAGTTCAAGAATTATCTTTAAGATGTCATATTAGTTCTTTATGGTGATAATGTTTAATTTCTGTTCCGCAATAAACAGGGGATCATATTTAAACGTTGTTTTGTCTTCATGAATGTTGCGGTTTAAAAAATGTTCAAAAAATCATTTTTATAGAGAAAAATTACAAGTAATTAATTAAACGTTCCGAATCTAATCAGTTGCAGAAAAAATAGCCATAAAAAAACTCCAAAGAACTTTTACTGTTTTCAAATAGACACCACTGTTCTAACATTTTTGCCTAAACATAAACATTTAACAACATCAAAAAATCTTTAATTCTTTGGTGCCTGGAATATCTCATATTAACCCGGTGGCCTAAATTCGTCATTAAGGGCCGGCAGCGCATCTGCTGGCCTTCTGGTCGTGCAGATGTCCATGGGCGCTCTACAAAAAAGCTCGCGACAGCATATAGCTATATTTCATGTTTAAACCATTAACGCCAAAATAGTGAACCATTATGGAACAGGGACGGGAAAGAGAAAGGAAAAGGGAACGGGACAATATTATTAGATACTAAAATGTAGTAAGTAGCAAGTAATTTTCGAGCACGAGACTGCCGGGTCTGCCACTTTATAATATATAAAATTTATAACTTCGAAACAATGAACACAAATTTCACCGACATCTTTGTTTACATCTATGAAGTGGCTAATGCCGTAGCCAGATATAGCTTCATTTGAATGATCATTTCAATGATCATCTAGTGTGGCCGGTGACTTTGTATAAATACAACTTTGTACAACAACATATGTACAACTTTGTAGATTTCAATGACCAAAAATGTACAAACACTTTGAGCTATGTCTGGCTCCGGTATAATAAGAGACGAGCCTAAAATCGGGTAAGACGTCGTCTGTCAGGTCGACAGACGATATAAAAATGAGGAATGACATATATAATAATACAGGTCATTCTGCAGCTGGTGAAAGAACTAAAGCCTTGCATTTCTCTTCTTGCAGGCAATACAGGCGATCACCGGATCAAGCCAAAGAGGTATACTTGCTCAGCGTTTTCCTCGGAGACATCGTGGGTTCTCCACAGCTGTGCCACCTACTGGGCAAGAGAAGACCATGTGATGAAACTCTTCTAGAAGTGCCAAACTCTTAAAATATTGGTCTGCAATATACATCATAATATGACATTATGTGAGAACGGGCAGGGGAGTCTAAAGCTTTGTAACGTCACATGCCATAATTGATTTTTTTGTTTGTTATTAACATACTACATAAAGTAATTGAAAAAAAAGTTGCGGTTTTTCGGACTATTTGGCATCACAACCAAGGTTTTCAAAAATGTGACAACCTCTGACAGGGACGGACGAAGGGTTTAAAAATCGTAAATTTCGTGTGACGTTATAATGGTCGTCACCCAAGAAAGAAAACTAGAGCTAATAGGACAGAAGTGTGATATAAAACTGGAACATTTTTACATTAATCAAATAAAATATTATCTGTATAGACATTATCACAAATTAGAAAAGCCTGTAACAGCATAATATACTCCCAAAGCTTCATTATTTCATCTTCTCAGTCCAAATTTGTCAAATTATCTATACAGAGCTTTTTGTGATCTTTTTCAATAATAAGACTCCTTTTGGTTACTCTCCGTAGATATTTACTTAATTTTTTTTAAATTAATTCTTACGGACCAATTAAACTTAGAAAGAAACGCCGGATTCCATCAATTAAAAAGAAAATATTTCAACAATTTTTTCATTACTTAACATCGTTTGAAATTTGAATTACGTCACTTTATATTGGATAAATGAAAATTATATGACAATTTCGTCAATTTATTAATTAAAAGCTATCATATTTTCAGTTATAAGGCTCCCTTCAGCTTCTCCCGGTAGATATTTTCTCTTAAATATTTTAAATAAATATCCACGGACCTTGTTACATTCACCTATTAAATTACATATACCTAATACTCAAATAAATGTTTAATATATAATACATAATAGAGAAAACCACATCAATAAACGTGATTAAACATATAGTTTTTAGAGTTGTAACAGATTATTCTGTATTATAAATGGGGTTAATAAGTAGGGTTAGATATTTTTTTTGTTTAAATAGGAAATTACGAGAGTATCAAAGGATTCGAGCTAGCGTCTTCTGAGGCCTTAGCACGAATATTTCGCACCGTTCGAAGTCGACTCCTCCACTTTATTTAGGATGAAAAAGTTCGTGCTAGGCCCACAGGAAGCGAGACTTTATCGTGCTGTGCTTTTAGTCAATGCTAATGCAATGCCTTGACACTGATAAGGTTCCGCTGTGAGCTTCGCACGAACATTTTCAAAGTCAACTTTTCAACTTCGAGCGTTTTGAAATGTTCGTGCTAAGATTGCTAAATAACGCAGCGAGTTTTGCTTAGAACAGAAAGTAAGATAGGCATAAAAACCTTTTTTCCGTTATTCACATTTCTTGATATTTTCTACGCTTTGTTATATATTAGGTAGTGTTTATTAGTTAAATATACTTTGAAATTAAGAATAAACTATGTGGTTTTTATAAGAGGTCATCCATATCTTACGTCGCACGTTAAAGAAAGGTAGGGTGGAACTAAAATTTGACATTGCGTGGCAACGGGCAGGGGGTATCAAAAAAATCTTTGTGACGTGTCTTGTCAAACATAAAAAAAAATAAAAAAAAATAGCAACTGTTGTTTTCTTTTAATTATTTTTCAAATTTCAAAATATGTGATGTCACACTAAAGGGAAGGGGGTTCTTAAAATGTAACCACTCGTGACAGGACCGATGGTGTACAAAATCTTAAAATTCGTGTGAAAAAATTTATGAGCGAACCCTAACTAGTCTATAGGCCTTGTTTACAAAATTTACATTTCCATTCCTTGCGTTTTAATAAATTACCTTGAGTTGTCAATTTAAATAGAATTTGGTGTATATATATTTCCAACTACTGGTTTAACAATATTTGTTATATATAAAGCGCATCAGAAGTTACCTTATTTGTGATTTAGGACAAAAATTTAACTGTAATAAGTATTACAAACTATAGTTAATTCAATGTAATCATAGCGAAAATATAATTAAAATTGTAAAACTCGTTGTAGCTATTTGATTTTATCGGATAATAAATAGAGAGCGCTAAATACGTCAGGTTTATGTCCCAATAATATGCCGGAGCCAGGCATAGCTCAAAGTGTTTGTACATTTTTGTCATTGAAGACTTCAAAGTACTACAAAACTTTGCGCAGCCACACAAAGTCCCCGGCCTCACTACATGATCATTGAAATGATCATTCAAATGAAGCTATGTCTGGCTCCGGCGTTCTGGAAATATAACAAATATGGCTTATTGGTGACAAATACCATTTGGTAGGATGTTTCTTGATAAGTTTTTCTCTACTATTAGAATATTATCCGACGAAATCAAATAGGTTATTAAGCTGATTTAGAAAATTGATAAAATTTATGCAATATTACAAAATAGATTCAGTACTGAGTAGTTTTACTATAGGCGAAGTAAATTTCCATTTTTGAAAAATAATTCCATCTTCAAATACATTCCAGAAATATAAAAGTACTTTGTAAAGAAGAACAATTAGTCGTTATATTTAGTTGGTAATATAAAACATTAAACCGTGAATTTTTCCATTAAGCTGCCACTTGCTGAAAAAATTAAAGGAACATTAATGAAGCATTTTGTTAATTGTGTTATATAATCATGTATAGGTTGTTATTATAATAAAGGAATTAAATAAAAACTTCGATTTTATTATTAACTATCGGACCTGGCAGACGTAGTCCTGTCCGAAAGTTGGGAACCACAAAACTGCTCTGGTTGTGGGATAATGTTAGGGCTCGTTTCTCTCGCCCTTATTTAATTGAAAATAGCTGACTATTATATACAGTACCTTTACATAATTCTATAGAGTTATTGTGCGGATTCTTAACTGTTGTTTTGTGTTCATTGCATTCATAAGTACCTGTCTTAATCTTTTACTTATTCGATTCGGTTGTTTTAAGCATTTAAGAACCTTAATATTGCCATAACACAATTGGTATTAAGTGTATTACAACCATTTAGATTATGCAAGGCAAATAGCTCTAACTATGAAACAGATAACAATAATGTTATATTTGCTTTTGTGACAGCCCTCTGCAACGAAGATCCCAACGGCAACGTACACTAATATATAAAGCTGAAGAGTTAGTTTGTTTACCTGAACGTGATTATCTCAGGAGCTACTAGTCCGATTTGAAAAATTCTTTCAATGTTAGATAGCACATTTATTGAGGAAAATTATCATGGTAAAATTTTTTTACCTAATCTTACGCTGAATAAATCGTGAGCACAGCTAGTCATGTATAGTGATGACATACAGGCACTCTTATGCATAGATTTATAGATGACATTTTAATTCAGCATCATTCTATTAATCAGTGAATGAGCATCTATAATGTGAGGAAGTATAAGTTTCTATGATCTGTGTAAAAGATCTAGGGTGATACTCATCAGTGTATTATATTTAATTTATACATTAATTAGTACAAGGATTTTAAAAATACCAGTTAAGCAATTTTTGTTTTTGCCTAGGCTTACAATAGTGATTTTCTTAAAAAAATGCAAGGAAATAAATCAAAATTCTATAGGAAAATTGTTTATAATTTAATTAATATTAAAAGTTATACAGTTATACAACCTCGATTTTACAAATCGGAGGGGAACAAGAAAATATTCGTTATATAGAGTGATTCTTGGAACTGAGGTTTGTTATGTTGAGGTTAGGTTGATCTAAAATTCGTTAAAAAGAGGTAAAAGAATAGTTTTATTCACCTCTACATTATTGTTTCATTGTTTTACGAACAAAAGCGTGTCGAAACATGTCGCGACATGAATCACATACTATAAGATTAAGCTGAATTTTTGTATAGACCTTTATTTTAACTTAACGAATGTTATCTCAGAAGTCAAAATGGTCACATTTATTGCGGGCTCAATCTAAAGTCACAAAATTACTTTTTCACAATTTTCAGCTAAACGGTAAGTCGTACCCAATTAGTCGTTCCGGTAGAATGTAGGTGACATAATGATTTATAAATAATGCAAAATACTTTTTTCCTAGGAGCCACCGTTTCTGAGATATTGGGATTACAATGTTGATAAAGTTGTAATCTTTACATACAAATGAAATTGAAGTGCCTATTTGTAGGGTCAAAGTTATATTTTTTCTTATTGCATATGATTATGTAGATCAAAATACAAGGTGATACAAGGTTTAAATTATTATTCTAAGTGTAATAAGTGAATCTCTTATACTATTGACTCAAATGAAGCTGACTTTCTTACTTATTGAAATTGTTTTATCGTTTAATTTATAGGGAAATCATACCTCTATTCAATTGTGCGGTGTGTCTTTTCCCTATCAACTATTATAGGATAAGCTTTAAGCTTAATTGCAGGGGAAATAAGAAAATATCTTTATATATGATGTACCTTAAATATTTTTATTATTTTTTAGTACAAAAGGAGTCGGAAGTTTTACCTGCTAATATGTTATATTTTTTTTTTTATTGTGAACTAGATAAAGACAGGAGTTCTTTTTATGGACTAGACAATCTTATGCTCAATTAAGCATTCCATATTTAAGTAGAAACTGTAAGTACACTTTTGACGTGAAAACGTCCCATAAATCGATGAACGCCTGTTGCACGCACGAAAAAGGTGTTTTCTTCGAATGTCCGAACTCCTCCGTGTTTCGGAAGGCACGTAAAACAGTGGGTCCTCATTGATGTCACTAAGTACTGTTCCTTTAAACTTGCCAAATTCTTAGCTTAGTGACACATTAATGTGCAGAGGAATAACATAATCTTCTATATACATATAAAAAAACTGTCTTTGTTCATTAATCTCGCTAAAACTCGAAAACCGCGGGATGGATTTACATTCTGTTGGTTTTGTTTTATTCCCTTTACTTCAGGGAAGGTTGAAAAGAAAAAAAAGGAAACGTTATTAATACTTAATTATAATAAAAACAACATACCAATGACATCATTCTTTCCATAAGCACTACCATAATCGTCAAACTGCTTTGCATTTGATTTTTTGCCTGTTCCACCAAATCCAAAACCTAGTCTATCAGTACCTAAATCTAGTCTAGCCTGAAAAAGACAGAAACATTTTTTATACTCAACCAATTTGTATCAATTTAAACTATTTAATTAATTTTAAGTCTATCACTTTAAATAAACAAGGAAAATATGTTAAAATTTTATGCAATTGTGTAATAATACATTGCATAATATTGCATTATCTTTTTTTGCATTATCCCCAAATTTATCATGTTATATTGGATTAACGGAAACCAGGGTTTTTTGATTTTGAGTGCATATTTCAAGTTGTTCATAGATGGGTTTAAAATACGATTGGAGTTAAGTGTCGCTGCTGTCGGTATGTACCCCAAATTTGATACGTTTCTTGCTAAAACTAAAAATCGGCTGGGCGCATTTGATTTTCGTCTGTTTCGTTATATTTGCATTATTTCAGGAAAGGATTGAAAGAAAAGAAAGAAAGAAAAACTGAAAGGAATATTTAAAATAAAAACTTAAAATGCAGTGTAGGTCGCGTCTTCGGAATAGTTCCAATAGATGGCGTTAGTCCTGAATCTTTCATCTGACCATAAATCGGGTAAGACAACGTCTACCGGGTCCGCTAATATACTTACAGATATTTTTAAAGGATTTTAAAAGAATCAGGGTTCTACAGAAAAATTCCCGAAAACTATGCGTATCCAGCGCTAACTGGCAGTATTATAAAAACAAAAGTAACTTTTGCACAGGAAATTCTCAGCGTTGTTCGATAAGTATTTGACAATTTACATACAAATAACTCACAACATTAAAAAAAGACTAAACGAGTTTATTTAAAAAAAAATTAACCATGTTCAGCAATCACTTGAATTTCAGTTAAAACATTATTAGTTTCGTTTCTGAAAGTCCGAATTTGAAAGCGCTTTCATTGCAGAGACTTAGCTCAAAATAGCGTCTCATTTAGCAAAAGCGGGCTGTGGGCTGTATCAGCGACTGACCAGTCAGCTTTCTTCTTCACGAAATGAGTATGCTCTTTTTTGAAGGTCCCTAAGTCGTATCCGTTCGGAAATACCGAAGCCGGCAACTGATTCCACAGAGAAATTTAGCCGCTCTTTAACTCGTCATGTAAAAAGTTAACTATAACCTGAATTTTGTAACAGCATAGATAATTTTAAAATTTTATTATTTCATTGGCACAATGTAATAATATTGTGATTTGTCAAAACATGAATCATTTTTAAAGCGCTGTCATTAAATGTGAAAATGTCCAACATTAATGCACAAATTTTAAATTAACAACGCATACTATGGCACCTGAAAAGTTTAATTTTAAAAATTAATAGTTGCTTATATCTATGGAAAAAGTTACAAATGATCACTCACCCACTCCTAATACAAGCTTTTAATTTAAGCTTAGTAGGAGGGGAGAAAGGGAATATTAGACATACCTAAAAAGTATTCCTAATATTCTTTAAAAAAAAAATACAGCATTGCATTGCAGTGAACAGCTGGTGATTACATGGGTTCCAATACATCCATTTGCACTAACAAATCAAGCGAATATGAACCGGTCTAAACGGTTAAAAGTGTGCAGAAAAAACCAGATTAAATGGCAGCAAGTGAGGTTCGGATATAGCACTCGCCGAGCGCCGTTTTAGAAGTTTCAGAGGAGATATTAGTTTGTCTACATCGCTCCAACAACAGACCGGCTAAGTAATCCTTGTTTACGTAAACATTTTGCCCCGTGTTTTTTTTACGAGAAAAACGTCGAGCCCGTATTAAAGTTGACTACATTTTGTTAAGATGAAATCGTTCACACGAAACGAAAGAGTCTTGAGGATTCGTATCGGTTATTAAGGAGTCAATTTTTGTCTTCTTTAGTTTTGTTGACGTTGACTTATTTAGTTGATCGTCAACTTTGTTTAATTTTTGTCTTATTTGATTGTCAGCTATGTTTACGTCTGGCCCATTGGCGCAGTGGGCAGTGACTCTGACTTCTGATACGGGTCGTGGGTTCGATTCCCACCTCGTGTCTGGGTGTATAGTAAAAAGAAATACAAAATTTTGTGCATAACAGGCGGCTGTTACCTATAACACAGGCACTAAGTTGTATACCTTAGGAACAGACGTCTGTGTGTCATATAGTCCTGTATATATTTATATTTATTTTACGTGTCTAGGTTGTGTGTATCATATTGATACATGAATAAATTATTTCTATTCTATTGGGCTTATTACATCATGTACCGTGCGAAATATTTTTGATTTATCAAGTGGCAAATACTGAAAGTGCCAGCATCTGCTAGCCTTCTGGTATGGCCAACTCCATATGCGCCTCTTTAGTCACTCTTTATGACTGACAAGACTATTAATCTTAATGTTTATAAGCAATACAGCCTGCCGACTAGAGTGAAAGCAGTTTGGTTTAAAAAGTAAGTAAATAACCTCTCTTTTTTGCAATCTTTTTCTAAATTTTAAATCAGCGTTGCAATATTTTAACGCTTCGATAACACTGGATCAGATCTAGATGTAGGCTAATTTAAATAAACCGATCAAAAGGCTCGCATCGTACCATGATGTAATATTTTACTTGGTTACTTTAAGATTTAGATACTTTAATAAGATTTTTTATTTGACAGAGTCATCACAATTTTTTGTTGTGATTTGATTGCAAATTTACGGTTTTATGAATTTTCCCTAAACTTGTACTTCATGATATGCCTTCTTACCAAATTTCATTATTCTAGGTCAACAGGAAATACCCTATTTTTGGTTGTGGGTTTTTCCCTTTAACTTTTCGATTCGAATATGGGAAATGTGACATAAAAAGCCATATCTTATGATTGCCTATACTTGGAGGGTAAATTTTTACACAGGATCAAGGGACAGCAGACTTCAGTATTTGATATTAATTTCAACTTTATATCTTTAGTCATTCCTGAGAAAAATGGCCTTGTAGAACAGACAGACGGACAACAAAGTGATCCTATAAAGGGTTCCTAATTTTAATTTCAACCCTAAAAAGTGGATCCTGTTAGCTGTAGTATCGACATGTAAGAGTAAGTCAATATGAAATAAACTCAGTTATCCCCATAACACGGCTGAGTTATTTCAGGTTTCTCGAGGGACAGTTTAGTTCAAATGTCGCGATAAAATCAACGGGTCGGTCGATACTCGTGTCAGCCATTAAGCGAGCAGTTTAACTCACCTTAACTATTGTATGTAATCGTTGACATTGTGACCTTTAGGGACTTATATCCAGGTACATTTTTGATTTAATTACTTAATTTCTAACTACGGCAACCAGTTTAGAACAGTTTAGAACCCTCGGTTCTCGGGGCTACTGAAAATCAGTGTCGGAGTGTACTCTCGTTCACTCTGACGTTTAGCTGAGTTGCTGCCATATTGCATCGTTGCACTGCAAGCGCAGATAAGCTGTGTCAAAGGATTTTATCAATTTTTTCTTTTTTAAATTTAAGTATAATTTGTTTAAAATAAGATCAAGATTTTACTCTCTGTATGTATTGTTTCTTTTTTTCTGTATGCAGTGTTATGTTTCGCAAATAAATACGTTCTTATTCTTATAGTATGGAAAGGTATATATTTTGCGACGGTTTTATATTCAGGAGTTATACTCGGAGCAATGTTTTCGCGCGTAATAAAGACAATATTTGCGTAAACGAGGATTTCTTTGGACGTATGTCTTTACACGCGTCGTTCACGAATATTTGCCCAAAACTCTAAGCGTTTCTTATGAATGTAACATTTATATGTTATACCAGCTGTAATCCACGACTTCAATGGCTTTTTCTTTCTCAATATACGTGCATGCTTGAAGCCACTTATGGTTTGGGAGCCCGAGAGGGGATTTTGTACTATACTCCAACCATATATGGAGTATCGTTACCGTATATGAAGTGCCGTCTGACGTCATCCCCGGAATCCCTAAAATCTCACGACTAATATCACTCATTGACATTAATCGGGACCCACTGTTTTTCGAGCATTTCGAAAGACGGCGGAGGTCGGATATTTTGAAAACCAAAGTTAGTATTGGTCACCCATCTATCACCCGGCCGCGGTAAGATCTGCTTAACCTAGCGATCAACTCAAATCCCGGCCACGACTTCCTTTAAAACCGATTTTAGTAAATATCTGTAAATTATTCCAACTTCGCAAATAGGTTATTTTTACTCACGAATAAATAAAAATAGCTAAAAATGACAGAACTTTTTGGACGCATAAATAACAAAGCTATATATTCATAATAAAAACGTAGTTACGTCGTTATTTAATTAAAATATAAAATAAACCGCGCCACAATTCAACGGATAATATTTTTATTACATCGTGTCACGTTTAAAGTGAATTAGCGATATCGGACTCGTATCACTTAATTGGAGGAGGTCTTAGCCAAATCAGTGGCTGGCATTTGATTCGATCGTTACGTTAAGTAGATCTTACCGCGGTCGGGTGAAAGATGGGTGACCAATTCTAACTCTGACTAACTCCTCCTTGTTTCGAAAGGCACCTAAAACAGAGGGTCCCGATTATTATTTTTAAAAGGTGGTTCATCACCTAAGTGACTACCGACGCCAAAGCATATCTACACAACTAGAAGGCTCGCAGATGCGTTGCCGGCCTTTAAAGAGGTATTTACACCGGGAAATCTCACAAACCGAACGAAACGCGACAACACTACCATCGTTTGCCGTGACAGCATTGCCGCCACTTCACGCCGATCTCATGTGAGAAAGAGGTACTGGTACCCGGACGCGCCGGCCCAATTATTAATTTATGTACTTATTTTATTATATACATAACTTCTTGAAACTGAAGTGGTAAGTCAGGTTATATTAATCTATACTAATATATAGAGCTGGAGAGTTTGTTTGTTTACTTGAACGCGATAATCTCAGGAACGAATGGTCCGATTTGAAAAATTCTTTCAGTTTTAGATAGCCCATATATCGAAGAAGTCTATAGGTCTACCTTTTCTATCTAATTTTAGGCGAAGTTGCATGGCATAGCTAGTAAGTTATAATATAATAAAATATTGTAATAAGTGTCGATATGCCCACAGTAAAAATTTGCTATATATCCAGTTATGTACATTTAATTCTTCTTTGTGACATTTACTATTTAATTGATGAAACCAAACATCGTCCCCATCGTCGATTGTGATTGAAAGTGCGACAAAGGCATATTGAAAAATATAAATAAAAAAAAAACTTTTGAATTTGAAAATCCGAATTTGAAATTTTTGTCGAATTTTCCGAAATAAATGAAACAGTAGAACGGAACATGCCTACAGTCCGAAATGCTATTAGTAGTATATAGTATTATATGAATATAAAGTGTTTTTCATATAATATATCTAAGGAAAGAGCTCTTTTTAACATAATATGTTACTCCAATAAACAATTTTTATTAACTCTTTTTTACTTTAATCTGGATTATTATAATTTTAAGAAAATAACAATTATAATATATTTTGAGTTTAGTTCGGTTTGTGAGAATTATAATCAAATTTATTAAAAATCTAATCTATACTAATATATTAAGCTGAAGAGTTTGTTGGTTTACTTAAACGCGCTAATTTCAGAAACTACAGGTCCAATTCGTAAAATTCTTTCTGCCTCTTGTGAAGGCTATATATCATCACGTTAAATGTTTTCACCTAATTTTACGTAGATGCAGTCGCGGACACAGCTAGTATTGTATATCCCCTGATTAAAAAAAGCTTCTCACAGCAAGTTTACAGTTACTTAAATTAAATTGAATTATATATAATGATATTCTCTCGGCGCTTATGACTTGCATTCGTCTTTTTTATTTAATTATGTGATCGTTATCGGATTTAACCTTAATTTTAGCCACGATTTCTTCATTGGTGCTTCGCTCCTATTGGACTTAGCGTGATGATATATAGCCTATAGCTTTCCTCGATAAATGGGCTATTTCACACAGAAATAATTTTTCAAATCAGACCAGTAGTTCCTGAAATTAGCGCGTTCAAGCCAACAAACTCTTCAGCTTTATATATTAGTATAGGTATAAATTTATGCTCTTTCTAGAAGTAACATTTTAAAGGAAAATGGGGAGTGCATTTTCAAATGCACGCGAGCTTATGTCAGAGTAAAGCAAGTCTTGTACCATTTTGGGAAATGTATATCGAAGATCGAAGCTGTGAGATAAAAATTGCAAGTCATTCTACAAACGCCGTTCCCGAGTGGTGCTCTTGACAGGTTCCTGATAAGTCACCTTTCGCTATACATAAACAATAGATAAAATTAAAATGTCCGTCTTCAAAGTCGAAGCAAAGTCGTATAATAATTAATTTTCTTACCTAAATATTCTTACTTAAATTGCTTATAACCGGATATAGTATCTACGTTTATAAGGACCTAGTTGCTACTCGCAACTTTGTCTGCCTAAAATTAGGTAAACATTTTAGCGTGATGATATATAGTCTATAGCCTTCCTTGATTATCTATCGAACACTGAAAGAATCATTCAAATCAGACCAGTACTTCCTGAGATTAGCGCGTTCAACTAAACAAACAAACGTTTCACTTTATTTGGCTGGCCCGTTGGCGCAGTGGGCAGTGACCTAAATAAAACCACACTCACACCAATGCTAAAAGATTTACATACACATGTATACATTTTACTGTAAGACGGTGTCAAACCGAAGTCATGACGACTGCATATAAATGTATTAATAGTCAAATATAACAATGTTGCTATAAAATAATTATTTTTTTTAAATCTGAGTTTTAAATAAACATATATGGTGCGCAAATCGAAGATTTGTGACCGAATTTTGACCAGGTGGCGATCTGTAGTAATTATTTAAAAACTTATCTAAATAAAGACAAAGGAATAAAACATAAACTGAATAATATCATACAAATAGATAGTAGCGACATAGTATATACTAGTAGAGAAATAGGCTTAATATGAGCCTTAATAGTTAGGAGCCAAATATAGCTTAATTTGAATGCTCATTTCAATGATCATGTAGTGGGAACTTTGTCCAACCGTACAAAGTTTCGTAGTACTTTGTGGACTTCAAGGTCAAAAATGTACAAAGACTTTTAACTATGTCTGGGTCGGATATCACGCAAAGACTAATTTTTTCAGTAATAAAAAGTAAAGCCTTCTGCGATGGAAAATTGCTAAAGCTCATAAGTGCTTCAAGCAAATATTTGTTTCCCAAGCAGTTTTTTTTGCGACGAAAAAGGACATAAAAGTCATGGTAACTCCATTTATATGCTTATTTTAGGCTTAACTTATAAATTTATTTTAGAATATGCTTAGCGTTCAAGATTGTTACGACACAACCACTGCTATAATGGGTCACCCATCAATCACCCGGTCGTAGCAAGAGCAACTTAAACTAGCGATCGACTCAAATGCCGACCACTGTATAGGCCACTACTTCCTCTTATAATGTAAAGTAGAAGTTAAGTACCCAGAAAGAAAGAAAGAAAGAAAGAAAGTAACATTTCCTTCTACTACGTTCTACCCATCCCACTATACTAATTACTTTATAAGCCATTTAACACTACTTAATTCAACTTTGATTTTTAATTATATATAATGTCATGCCCGAAAAGATCATCTCATCCAAGTTTGGAAATGATCGTGTGTACACAATATAGTATAAAATAAAACAAACGAGAGTCAAATAGGCCTAGTAGTTTTAATATTTATAACTTGTTATCAACGTCAATAGTTAACATTCGTAGAATTATTAATTACTTATAAGAATAAAATTGTATACACTGATAATTTTGTATATTCAGTTTTTTTTAAATAACATTTAAAAAGTTTAAGTTATTCTATGGTATGGATTTAAAAAGATAATTTTATTCAATTATGTGTATTTTGATACTTTATTATGCACCGTTTTTAATAGTTACTTCTTGTTGTCGTGACAGAATAATAAAAAGAAAACATTAATACGCGAAGAAAATAATTTATTTTATGAGAGTGATGGTATTTGTAGAGATAATTGTGTAAAAATTTTAAAAAGAAGTATAATTTCTATCGTGTGGGAATTTTCAAAGTAACGATAAAACTGTGCAGTTTAATCGACAACGATTTTTCTTACACACGATCGATAAAATTGCGCAGTTCGAACTTCACAGTTAAATCGAAACAATTTATCGATTCGCGTGCAGCGGGCATTAGTTGGAGCAAAACGGAATTTAAGCCATCTATTATTTAAAAATATTATCGAGTATTTAAAAATAATATTGCATTTATTACATCTCGATTGCTTAATAATATATGTTATTTCTAATTCAATTAAACATCTATTGCAATCAAGTAGCGTCTAACTTTAATCAATCACCTCTGAACGTATAGCGCTCCGTAGAAAATTCTACTGCAACTTTTATTCGAATTTTCTCAAGCGAAACCAGTATTTGCTTTCTGAGAGTAAGTTCTATTGTATATACCATTTGCAACACTTATTAGATTCCTTATTTTCAAAGTCTTTAATTAAAGAAGGGTATGTTTTTTTGGTACCTCTTTAGACCCCCTCTCGTGTGGTCCCATTTAAATTTGATCCAGTTTTGACAATTTGGAGACGGTTTTTTTACGTAAAAAAGATCGTTACGTCAAGGAATATAAGATATTTCAGACGCGAATATAGCTGTCACATCAAGCCTACGGAAATTTGTTTTACCATATCGTACGTGCGGCGAAAATTTAATTAAAGTTCATCAACACTATTGCAATAAATGACACGTGGCGGTTATAGTGTTTATTTACCTGAATAAGGGTAATGAGTTCAGTTCTTGGGACAAGTACCTGTGAGATATATATTATTACGTTGGTTGCTTAATTTTAAGTCTCAATTTAATTACTGGGGTAGAAGTAATTTCTTACGCTTGCAATAATAACTAGTGTGTCCGAAGAATCTTCTGAACAACAAATCGAATGGTATTCATTCAAAAATGAACCTAAATAATTTTAATTAATTAAATACAATTAACAAATACCTATTTCCTTCACATAATGTCGACCATTTTATTAATTAAACTCATCAAAGGAATAAAAACATCTTTTGATTTCATTCGTTTACAAATCAATGGGAAAAAATCCGTTAAGGATACGTGTAACAATAATCGCATTTGACCATTCATGAATATTTTATACAAAACAAATACGCATTTAAAACTTTATACACAAACACTATGATGTGACTATAACACAAAATTAGTTGTACGTTGTAGTGATAAAGAAAACACAAGTTAGGTTTTCCGAGGCCGGAGCGGGAGACGAGAGGAGTCGAGTGGGGTGAGGCGGGGGTTATTTCAAGGTTCAGGCGCCACTGCGGGTCTATGCGTACTGTAGCTACGCGTATTACCCGACCAAATTAAAGTTCATCGCTTTCCTTCACGATCGTGCTTTCAACTCTCGCTTCAAAGAGGAAACGTACGTTTTATTCCATATTTCAATCTCTAAATTTTGTGTCCAGGGGCTGGATCTTCCTTTTTATCTGTCCGCTAACTATTCTGATCCACTACGGGTACGTAACCCCGAACTACTCTAACTGCTATTGTCACTCCATATTAATTTCCATCTACCTTCATATCCATATACTCAATCCCTTATTTCTTTAGTACTATCTCTTTACTTAATAAGGGTAACGCCAAGCTTGCAGTCTTTTGGCCTGCAGTTGATTTAAGCCGGCGCGTCCGGGTACCAGTACCTCTTTCTCTGCAAGTGCTGATGTCCATGCGCATCCGTAGTCACGTAAGTGAACCGTCTGCCCGTTTGTCCTTTGTAATATAAAAAATACTTTTAATCCAAAAAGTAAAGTAATTGTTTTACATTATATCTTAACTCTGGCATCCACGTTACGGCTCCCGGAGAGGCCAAGTTGCACAGGCACACCTGTGCAGGTAGGTTCAGTTTTTTGAACCTGGGCAGGCGAACGGTACAAAAGCGAAAATCAATTCATTTGATACACCTATGGTATACCCACACCGTAGGGTGTCTACGTGAACTTCGGTCTGTGTCTTTTTTATTGTAATTCCCTCGATCCTCAAGACCACGTCAGTCCCGTTCCTCAAGCGTTATTACGTTTGAGGAACAGGATTGGACAATCACAGAGGATGTGATTTTACAGTCCTATTCCGTTAGGTATCTAGTAACTACGCTTACTTTTTTACTGCTTAGATTCAGGAAACGAGAAGTAAATTTTTGTCTTTTGTATCTCGTTTCTTTAAAAATTCGAGCAAGGCGTACCAATGCAACCGCGACATCATCCTCAATAGATGAAATCGCAATAAGAACGGAAGACCGCTCGAGTATAGTCGACTAAGAAAGTGCTTTACTATTTTGGATGACAGCTCCTAGTTAAAGAAAATTTTGCTAAGAGTTATTGTTAGAAATTAATATATTGTGTCCTATGGCCTTATTCGGGGTTATTCATATTTTAAAGTATAACCCCGAATAAGGCTTCGGACACAACAAGCGTTTTATTGGAAGGTAAAACGCAAAAATTGTCATTGGATATACATATGTGTGCAAAATTTTAGCACTTTCGGTTTAAAACATCTGCTCCAAAATTGAGTTGTAATATTCCAGCCGAACGTACCAGCAATACGTTGCAAGTTAAATAAAACCTTTTAATAACGCACAACAAACACCACACCATTATTACATAGTAAGAAATTAAGTCGCTTCCCAGTGTTGTACGCGCAGATCTTTCAAACTACGCGAAGGATTGTAATGCAATTTTCACCATTAAACAGATCGACTCAAGGAGAATGTTTATATGTATAATACATTTATGTTATAGAAGATTAAAGCCGAGAATTTCAATGATTTCTAGCGAGATGTCGTAAAAATCGTATTTTTGTGCACTTACGTCGCGTGCGTTGGCTAAACCTTACGAGATAGAACAAAATATTGTACTACGGAATTGTACATCTTAAAAAGATCTATACTAAAGTCCGCGATGGCATATGTCTATCTCCTAAGTATAACCCACAGGAACCATTTTTATCTTTTACATATTTCAAAAAAATATTGAACTACTTACGAAGCTATTTTAAAGAATACTAATATTATTACTAGTATTAATCCGTGTCCATTTAAATACGCTATACACTTTGTACATTTAATGAAGATAAAAATTGCCCTTTACAATATATCATTAAATTTAATATCTCAGTAGATATTAGAGATTTAAAATATGGAGGCAGAGCGGGCCGGCAGCGGGCGCTCGGTGGCATAAGCGAACAATAGATGGCGCTATAATTTGATATAAAAAATAAGCACACGTTCGGGCAGGACAACGTGTGTCGGGTCTGCTAGTAATTAATAAGTCAACTTATTTTTATATAGACCATATACGTCTCAATTTTGACTTAACATCAATTGTTATAATTTTAAACAATTTTTAAAAACGCCCGGAGATGAATAATCATGTAAGAGAATGTAATATAAACGGTCAGTTCTAATAGAACTTTACTACAAAATAGATATGATTATCTCTCACCTTCATGAAGACTTTTTGCACAAATACAAGATGGTTCAACAAATCAGTAGAGAGCGTATGTTCGAACAGTCCTATATCAGCCGTCGCGGATAAGTAACGTCCCGTACGCAGAACTACGCCCTCTGGTGCCGCTAAAACAATATTTGATCAGTTAAACATTAGGAAATAATAATCAAAAATTATATCAGGTATACAAGGGGCAAAAAACGAGGCTGTTTCCCTACATAGTCATTTAAATGAACTGCCCCCCCATGGACAATCTGTATAACAAGAAGGCTTGCAGATGGGTTCCGACATTTAAAGAAGAGTTTAAGGCACCGGCGCTGCAGAGGAAGATATTCGCCGCGTCTTATATTTAATTGTGTCATCCATATTTATTAATCGTTATTAAGTAATTCCCAAAGGTGTTTTTTATATAAGCTTCCATCTGATACATTTTTTACAGTTTTAACTGTTCTATACCTGGTATAATATTAGTTTGACGTAAACTTATTATAACCGCATTGATCTAGATGTAATTTGGTTAAACTTAAATGATAATTTATTTTTATTATATGAATTACTTGAAGATTTTTTTGTACTGTATTACTTTCGCAAGACTTTAGCAAGACAACAGTCGCTAGTGTTTAATAAATTACTAGCTGTTTGCCTCGACTTTGTCCGTGTTAACTTGCGACGGCCATTAGCAAATATCTACATATTTGAGAATATTATAAGCCTATTTATCAAAATTTATCTTCATGCTTATTATTCAGATATAATATATTATGTAATCATTGCTTATTTTATCTATTTTGACAGCTAAAACCGACAAAAATTTTTAACTAGCTGCCAAGCGCTCCTGTCAAGTATATAATTATGTATTTCCACAGTTACATGACGTATTATCTAAACCCTATGTGGTGATAAATTATAATTGTCCAGTATTTAAAATTCTTCTAGTAACTTATTCGAAGAAGTACTAAAGAAAAGAGTCATCTTTTAGTTTCATTTATTTATTCATCTTCCCTTAAATTATACCGAGAAACATGTTGTTTATTATTTTAATTCAAGCGGCCTAGTTTGAACCGAATACATTACATATTTCAGTGTATCTCTCTATCAATGAGCTATAGACATTTCAAGAACATGTCGCACGGTTAATAATAAACTGACCTAACTGAAAAAAGCTGATTTTTGGGAAATCACAAAAAGTTTTGTTGCTTAGGACTTACATATTCCGTTTATAATTCAACAATAACGGATTTATAGTAACAAATTATGAATTTTGATAATAGAGAATGAAGCGAATAATGAATTTGAAATTTTATTTTAATGATATTTTATTATTTTTTTGTCATTTTAACTAAAAACTTATTTTAGTTAAAAATACAAAAATAGCTGTATCTAGTACTATACTGTAAATAGCTGTAGCTTTGAGGTATACCTACAGATGATACATAACCCATATCTTTATATGATTTTGGTATACCGTAATCGAGTTTTTTTTTAAATGTATATTAAAAGTATTTATTATATTAACGAAGTAAATTTGTGTTACAAAAGCTGTCATATAGCTTACTTTTGTTTTATTTCGAGTAGAATATTTACAATTGTAATAAAAATCGGATACATAGGCTAGGTGAATACAATTTCCCGAAGTTTTTGCTAGAAATAACGATATACTTAAATTTTTATGATAAATATTTTTTTTTTATTGATCTTCATATCCTTATCAATAATTAAGGACGGATTGGATTTTTTCATCAGACTTCGACGTCACGCAGATAATGTGTAATAATTTGTGTCGTGCGGTAGGCGCATAAAACAGCTACCTCTCAAATTTGTTCACTAGTAAGCGTCTCTTTCCTTCTTCCATGCATTACCAGGAGATGAACAAATCGAATAGATAGTTGTTTTATGCGCCTACATAGATAGATAATATAATATTGTAATTCTTTGTCGAACTAAACCTTTCCATATTGGCCAAACCTCTGTAGTTTATAATGTGCAATATAACTATGTCTTATAATATATTTTGTTACAAAATTGGAAAAAAAAAAAAAAAAAAACTCTGAAGGAATTTTTCAAATTGGACCAGTAGTGTCTGAGATTAGCTCGTTCAAGTAAACAAACTAACTCTTGAGCTTTATATATTAGTATAGATGGGTGAACCGATTTTAATGATTCTTTTTTAATTTGAAAGCTGGTGCTTCCCGTGTGATTCCATTTTAGTTTGCAAGGCAATGCTTGTAAAGCATGTGCTTCTAAGGCTATGCTTGTAAAGCATGTGCTTCTAAGGCTATGCTTGTAACGCATGTGCTTCTAAGGCTATGCTTGTAACGCATGTGCTTCTAAGGCAATGCTTGTAAAGCATGTGCTTCTAAGGCTATGCTTGTAACGCGTGTGCTTCTAAGGCTATGCTTGTAAAGCATGTGCTTCTAAGGCTATGCTAGTAACGCATGTGCTTCTAAGGCTATGCTTGTAAAGCATGTGCTTCTAAGGCTATGCTTGTAAAGCATGTGCTTCTAATTTATGAAAGACAGAAGCGTTGATAATAATGGAAATATGAAACTGAGGAACAAAGAAGAAGAAGGTTGCTGGAGTTGTAGCTTTGATCAAATCAAATCTTAATCTCCCATACAATTATTAAACAAGAAATTAATACTTAAAAGTGATAACAATCATTAAATATTTATTAGGAATACTAGAGATAAGAGGTGCTAGAACAAAATAAGAACATAGGGAAATATCTCAACATTAAACTATACATAAACATAAGCTTCAACAGCTCGACCGTTGAGAGGGTGCTGTGAGATGCGTAAAGAACATGGTTAAACCTTGGACTACGTTGGGGAATTGTCGCTTACTTGTTTTAAGTTATCCACTTAGATGAATCTTTTTCTGCATGTTTGTTACGGGCTAGCTTCGAAATGAATTGACCTATTTTGATGTTATTTTCACTGGCGGGTGTATGATTTTATAAGGAAGATTTATATAGATAAAATTAATATTAATTTGCGAAAAATTATTAAGGTTTAGAAACCTACCTTTTTTTTCTAGTCCCTTTAACATGTGTCAGAGACTTTATTTCGTTTTAATTTTAATTTTTATGAGTTATGAGTTATTCCTGAAGGGAATTTACAACGAAACTATATCTAATCTTACAATGAAAACATATCTATTTTTTTAACATTTTGTCCTTAGCCTAATAGAAAGCTACCTTTGTGATTAAAGGGAATATCAAACTCAGGCCTTTAATGTAGCGATAATTCTAGATAATGTAGATAAAATGAGATCGAATGTTGTTTTTTTTTTAGTGAAAAAATTAACTGTTTAACCTTGTCCTAATCGTTATTTTATTATTAAAACACTTTTTTACGAAAACACACATCTTTTTTTTATTTTTCGTTTTTTACCTCGTGCTCGTTTGTATAGTGTGCGCCTACCTTAATTTACGAAAGTGTATGTAACCACGTATGTTTTTTTTTCTAGTTGATTGTTAATCGCATACAGCTAAGCTACTATGTTGTGGTTTGTAACAAATATGTGATTATTTTTTCAGTTTAATATATCGAATGTATACTATGATTTTTTTTTTGATTTTACTTCCCGCATTTTGATAGATAGTTTAAACTTAATAAATAAATTAGACATTTTGATTTTCACATAGTACTAAAATTGTATAATTCTTTGTGAAAATCCATGCATGTATTGGACACGCAATTCACAGATGGTCCTCCCCAGATTGATTCATGAATATGATTACATTATTACATATCTAAAAAATAAAATTGATATTATCCGAGAAAATGAGAGCCAGATAAAAAGAATATTTAATCGGACATTTATAATTTCACAGATTATAAAAATAAGGTGTATTTTTATAATCTGTGAAATGAATAGTGCCTAAAGTACTTTAGCATAGAGTAGGTACATGGGGATAGCAGTCATCAATATTAAATAGGGAAGGAAAAAACACAACTTATTGCTGACAGATGGGTGACCCATTCTAGCACTGGTTTATATTTGATATCCGACCTCCTCCGTGTTTCGGAAGGCACGTAAATTAGTGGGATCCGATTCATGTCAATTTGTGATATTAGTCGTAAGGGTTGTAGAAATCGTGGGGGTTCGGAGGACGACAGATGGTAATCGGTTATCTTAACTCGCCCCACAGCCTCATCCTCTGCAATCTAAGCGGACCCTGGTATTTAATTAGGACAGCGTTAGGAAGAAGAAGGTTATACGAGTATGATGGTTAGGAGACGCTTATAGTACTTTAGGTCAACTATAACCATTAGTAAATTTATTTATTTGTCAAAGGCCGACATCGCATAGTTGAACCTTCTAGTATTTATACATGTAAGTCACTCATGAACTACCACCCGTTTGCCCCTGTAAAAAAAACATTATTTCACCTAAATCGTTCATAGTTCGTGTGAAACTTTGGAGGTGTCGACGGGGGGCACCATTAGTCAAAGTGATTAGTTCCCGACGCGTTAATATCCCAATGAGATGAATAATCACCAGGTACAGTGACAAATGTGTTGCGCGCGCGCATCTGTAAGGGGGGGATGCCCCTCTTTCAAGAGGCCGCCTCCATCACTCAACAACGCTATGTAGAATGAAGATATATTTATCAGCACTAGTGTTGCCATGTTGTGACAACAATGTTTTATATAATTTTTATAAATATATTTAAAAAATAATATTAAAAAATTATCATCCATAAAATCGTCATATGTACTTTTTTTTCATTTGGATCTACGATTTATTATCTGTATATCAAAATGTAATTAATCTGTGCTCATTGATTGACTGTGGCCATAATCAATAAGTTTGACAGACGTTCTTTCGCTGTCGGAATTGATTCGTGTTGTTTTCTTTGTTCACGATGTATTTTTTATTATATATGAAACTTTAAGGCCTCGTTTACGGAGACGCAGGACGTTATGGCGGCTCCACATTAGTGCCATTAGGCTCCGTTAATAGGTGTGAACGATAATGTGTACGGTTTTCGCGGTGTTCACCCACTTCCCCGACCAGAGTCGGTATTTTATCCCGCGACAAAGGTTTCGGGCCTCTTTCGCGCGGCGTTCACGGGTACACATCCACATTCACGGCGCTGTGAAACTTAATTTCGCCACTAGGTTTAATATTATACTTTATATTAATATAATTCTGATAACTGCATCTTTATAGAAAGTCTGAAATGCAATTTTTATAATTAATAAAGACAATTCTAATCATAATAAGGCAATTCAAAAATTCAGCAAGCAGAATCTTCCACGTCTATTTTGCGGCGAGATCCACGGAAGACTGTCAGCATCCCGTGAATGTGGAGAGCATTACCTATGCCGTGAATCCGCGGCGTGAATTCACGGCAATAACGTGGAGCCGCCGTTACGCGTCGCGTGTGACGTGGCGTCTCGCGACGTATAAACTATATGGAAACGTAATCGCTTCTCCGTAAACGCACTCATACAACACGATATGTTTGAATTCGGTGGCACCGCCGCGCTAAATGAGGCCTAAAAGAATTCTCAAACAATACTGTATGGGAGATCTCGTCGTTCTTTTATCAAATTAGTAATGTTAACATTTAGAGTTATTTTTTTCTTCAATACTTAACATTATTTTCTATAATCTATGGTCACCCTACCACTTATAAATGAGCCAACTTACCTTTAGAGTCAAAGGTTAAAGTCTGATACCGTCTAGTATTACGGGCTTGCTCGAGATTTAATTTTAAGCGAATACTCAAGTCGCATAAATTAACAGATATGCCTTGCTATGGCTGTCTGAAACGGTTGCTAACTCTGTTATTTCCAAACTGCTACCACTAATAGCTGCCGCCAACGTATCGATAAAATGTTGCGAAAAAACTATACTGTTAAATCGTTGCGAAAAAACTGTGCACTTTAATCGACAATTATTTTTCATACACGCGTATCGATAACACTGTGCAGTTTAAACTGTACAGTTTTTTCGCAACTATTTATCGTAATGTATATGGCAGATATTATAGACCTTTAAGCAAAGAACATACTCAACTGTTTAATATTCCCGTTACTTTCCTACTAAACGTAAATGTTAATATAGCGTATGCGATGGGCCGAAATTTTAACCGGGTCCCTACGAATTTCCGATCAAGATTCGAGCTATAGAGCCATCTATATATTAATAAGTGAAGCGAGAAGTTACGGTACAATTTTACGAAAATTGCGCGTACGGAAGAGAATATGTAGGCATTATTAATACATTATTCTTCTTCTTTCTACCGTTATCCCGATCAAGTACCAAGGTCCGCTCAGATTGCAGAGGATGTGGCTGAGGTACAAGTTACGATGACCGATTGCAATTTGACGTCATCCTCCAAACGCCCACGACCTCTACAACCATACGACTCATATCTCAAAGTGGCATTAATCGGGTCCCACTATTTTACGTGCCTCCCAAGACAAAGCTCGGATGCCATATCACCCATCTATCATCCGGTCGCAGCGAGAGCTACTTAACCTAGCGATTGACTCAAATTCCAACCACTGACTAGGCCACGAACTCCTCATTATTAATACATTAAATTATTAAAATGAAACCTCACTCACACCAATGCCAAATGATTAATACACACACATATACATTTTACTACCAGATTGTGCCAAAGCGTGGACATGACGACCGCATGTATATTAATTGTCCAATACCACAATGAATGAAAATTTTATAAATAGTTTTAGACAAGCATATAGTATGCAAATCTATAGATTTGTGGCTGAATTTTGACCAGTTGGCATTCTCGAGTTTTTATTATCACATTCGTTATGTAGATCTTAGAAAGATTATCACATATGAAATATAATAGCAATATACGATCTTGGACTTTTGTGAGACAACTATATGAAGAGTTTTATGAATGCGAGGCAGTTGTAAAGACACATTGATTGAACGTTGATAGAGTTCTTTGAGACGGACCGCGCACCGCGCAAGATTTATAACTGAAGTAACAGCTGCCGAGCTATGTTATTGCACGATGCCATCTTCAAACAGTATCGATTCTAAGAAATGTTCAGGACGCTATTTATTTTGAGGCATACGCATTACGCAGTAAAAGTTTAGCGAATATGCTATTACATTACCGTGTCTGTGCGAGTATTATATCCTCTTTTAATTTCTATAAAATTGTAGGAAATATTGTCCTGTTAAGGACATGGCGGCCCAATTGTAATTTCTAAACTGATAATTTTTGATATTCTAGCCATTCGTTCATTCATATAATTGTTTCCTTGACAAGAGCCTAGATTAGAGCCTCAACAGGTACCAAAAAAAACAACATATAACACTATTATTTTTATATTAAAAGGTAAATAAATCATATAAGGATAAGAAAAAATTTTGGTGGTTGGTTGACAAGTGTCGATCTCGTATATTGAAATAAGATAAGTATTTCCTAAACTATTAAAATAAGTAGTTTTGAGTAATTAAACAACTGTTACTACCTCTATCTGAGTTTTCTTACATTATATTATTATATACAATAATGTAATCGTCATTATTAAATATGTAATTGTGCACATAAATGTGTTGTATAATGAGGTTTTTATTTCAATATACATATTTGTAATGCACTACTGTGAGGTTGAGAATTTGGTGTTACAATAATTTACGTAGGAGGTACCGAATTATATAGTCCGTAACCTTTAAATGTATGTATATTTCAGTGACATGAATTAACATGTTGCATTCTGTCAAATGCAAATGGATTTAAGCAAAGTTTGTAGTTTAGTTTTTCATGAATAGACTCATCATCATGAAGAAGATATATAATAGACTATTATATATCATCTTTATCATATATAATATTCGTTGAGCAACACAGTAAATAAAATACCAGTAATTACTAGTCCTTCATATATTTCAAATCAAATTTACTACATCTATTATATAAACGTTTTACTGCTAATTGTGGTTCACCCATAAACGTGGAAACATCAAGGGACGAACTATAAAATAGATTATATGTAAACTTAAATAACCTTTTCCTGCATGAGTAAATTTTATTTTATAACTACAGTACCACGAAAACTAAGACCCTATCTTCCGCGTTCCCATTCACGTGAATGGCTTTGTGAGACTTCCCGGTGGCCAAAACTCGTCATTAAAGGCCGGCAACGCATCTGTTAAGCCTCTGGTCGTGCAGATGTCCATTGGCGCTGGTAGGCACTTCGGTGCCTGCTGCCTGCTCGTCTGCCCCCTTGTAACATAAAAAAAAAATTATTTGTTTTTGTAATATGGAAAGAAATTTCTGTAATAAAGATTTTATTATTATTATTATTATTATTAATCAGACCACATCGTTTTACGTGTTTTACAAAACAAGAAGTAGGTCGGATTTTTCATAAAACTGGGTTAGAATGGTTACCTTATCTTTATTTATTTTTATTTTATTTAAGTACATGTAACAGAATTATGATGCAGTAGAGGTACACAATTCAGACGAGCAATACGCATGTAATTGGTACGTAGATAGACGTTAACACACGCACACTCTCCTTTATATTATAAATTATAATTGTGTCAAATTTCATACTCCTTTGTCCGCGCATTTTTTTGTAAATTGGTACCGAAAGCTTTTACTCCACGTATTAAATTGTCTCAATTTAAACGTATCACGTATAATATATGAAAAGATAATATATACTTTACTAATAACCTTTGTAGAAGCTAATCTTTGATGATGCTTCGATATCGAAGCGTAACGTGTTGTTAAGGTGAAAGTCAGTGTAGTGCTGTACTTTGGTGGCGGATTCGGTGGTGTAGCTTTCGAGTTGCAACATTGCACCGATTTTCTCACGTGGCACGTTGGGGTTTCGATAATCGTTAGCACTGTACACCCCACAACAGCTTAGCTGGTGAAAATATATCAATTATTATAAACGCATTTAAGTCTCAACGTTTACATATAAAAATGTTTCTTAATATCAAAATCTATGCTTTTATAACTTTACCTACGATAGTTGCTGAGTACTTTCACCCAGTTGGATTTTTTTTTTATTAGCTATTACACAATAATTTCAAAATTTTTTCATCATTTATTTTATTTTTTACATTATTGTGTTTCAAATATTGTCATAATGCCGCAGCTAGACATAGCTTCATTTGAATGATAATTTCAATGATTATGTACATAGCCGAGGACATTGTGTTGCTGCGCAAAGTTGCTTTCTACGTAGAATTCCCAGACATTCTAGAATAAAACTATGCATTTTTGGGAAGGTAACGAAACTGCGTCATACCGTTTGTATATAATGTTTATGATGCATTGTACTATCTTATCAAATAGTTTACGAATAAAGTATAGTTTTGTATAAAAGTTACCGTTTACGAATCAGCACTGCAAAGAAAAACCAACTGCGGTTTATGTTGCACTGAGTAAATTTTATAAGTAAAATTGTCTCTTACTAAAAATTAAAAAAAACATTACGTTATTGTTATAAGCTAATATTCCACGTAGTTCTAGAATTATTATAATATTAAAGCAACAGTGTTATATTATCAAATCTTCTTAAAATTAACCTGCAAGAAATCAAGTAATAAAATGACCAGCTTGTAATCAGCGCGGTTCAAATTTCACCGACACCCCAAGCTATATGGATCGACCCGTAGTCTTACATCAAAAGAGAAAGAAGTGTTTTCCCCGTGCGACTATGTACTTTTACTACACGATGTATAGTGCTATATGTATATTATACTAGCATTAGGCTGAACTTTAAATCAATATATACTGGGCTCGCACAGACTTTCTTATATTATTTTTTGACAGAAAACAAATCTAGATATGAAGTTAAATTAAAATGTTAAAGCACAAATCTAGCGTGATAGTTTTACATTAAAATGTATCACAAACTGCTCAGGTTGTGGAGAGTGTGTGAGGTGCTTTATGACCGAGAAAAACACCTTCACAAATAATGCAGTATTTTAGAAAAAATTTGGTTAGCACAAAAAAGGTTATAGTGAGCCAACCTTATGAGATAGGCATACGCCGTCGTGGACGTTTATTTAGAACTTTTAAAGGGGAATAATTCTGACATACATGATTTTTGCAGCACTTTAACCGTTTTCGCAGCACAATAAAAACCCTGATTTTGATTGGCTTGGACAACGGAGTCGGAAACGTCACTAAATCTTACATTTTCGAGTCACAGTTGGGGACTATAATATTTATACGTATTTTATGCTCTGAACAACTTTTCACTCTTGGTAATTTTTGATTTAAGAAGCCATTCCCGTGAAAAAGTAAAGCCGTGACAGAAGAACTCTATTGTTCGATCTCAACCAGTTTCGTCTTTTTGGTCAGACTTTTTAGTCTTCTAAATCAATTAAAAATCGAATGCTATTTCGACCATAAACAATGATAGATATCAGCACCTACCACACTATAAATTAAAGACGTATAATGAAATTACGAAAAACAAAGATTTTATATATTTTTTTTATTAATAACTTGCATAGCATGCAGTTTGTTGTTTATAATGACTTACTAAGTTTGAATTAGTTAATAATTTAATTTTATATTGGAATTTATTGAATTTTTGCAGTTCGTACCAGTGACCAGAATTTGTTTAGCAGGTTAAGCAGTTATTACCGCGGCCGGGTTAAAGATGGGTGACCACTTCTAACTATAGTCCAATTCAATTTTCTAAGACAATCATTGAAAACAGCGTTCATTTGTACTAACGATACAAATCAACCCAGTAGTAATTAAGCAAAAAATAAATTCAATTATATTTAATTGTTTTTCTTTATTTTTATAATACTTTCCTTATTTTTTATCGTTAAGACTGACGCTGCTAGAAAAGGAAGTTGTGGTTTAAACAGAAGACACTTATCCAACATTTGTGATTGACCAACCTATGCCGTATCATAGTCAAAATGGATTTATTAAATTCAGCTATTTTAAGCATTGATTACATTTGGTCATGGGCTAATCGGGTACTGTCTATATTCTTCTAAGGGTTAACCCGTTTTAATACCAGAGTCCGCTAGACAGACGTACGGACGGACGGACAGAACGCAATTATAAGGGTTCCTTATACAGCGAAACCCTAAAAAAAACTAAGTCGTTTCCCACTAGCAGTTAAAGCATCTGTGAGATTTTTGATAGCGTATTGTCCAGAGGTGACCCACATTTGGTGAATTTTGTTCTCATTATATTAAAAAAAGTGAGCGATGCACCGTGTGGCAGATGTGATACATACTAATCATTTTGTACAAATCATGAGCTTAAAAAGATGCCTGAAAATAAATACATACGACACAAGACACAAATAATAATGTTTTAGTAAACAACACTATAGATCAGAGGTTGGCAACCTTTTGGCAGGCAAGGGCCACATTGTTAAATAATGAAATGCAGGAGGGCCACATCGTTAAGAAATTAGATGTTGGCGGGCCACACTTATTGAGTAACTAGTTGGAAAAAGGCGTCCAGTTATCTATTTATGTAGTGTAGTAGACATTATAAGGTATATTAAAAATACTAAATTTTAGTACATCACAACAAAACTTTGCGCCTCGCTCGGATAATATAATTATTATTTACTTATATGAATTAAATTGCCATTTACGAAACAGTCACGGGCCATAAAGAGACGGTCGCGGGCCAAATGCGGCCCGCTGGTCACGCGTTTCCGACTGCTACACTGTAGGTATGCTTATGACCTTATTTGCGAGTTTGGGGAGAGACTCGTAAAGTAATTAACGTGTGGCGACACGTTACCACGCTAGCAGGCGGTGGCGTGGTGACGCATGGTGACATCTGCCATATATTTAACACGTTAATTATTTTTATATATCATTGCTTTGTATTGTTGAATTATTTATTGTTACCATATAATACGCATATTACGCGTCTTGCATAAAATCCGCTTACAATTATTATTTTGGCCGACTTTGGGCGACATTGAAAAAAAATTTTATCGAGTCAAAGAACCTATTAACGTTGTATAGAATGTTGTTGACATTAATCTCTTGGTTTTATTCGCACTTTACGATCGAAATTCATGTATAAAAAACATTATTGAGTTTTTCGGTCGCGCTAAAACATGGCGCGAACTTTACGCTTTAAATATATTTTGTGTACAAACAAGTTTATTACTGTCCTCATCAAAGTCTACTAGAAAGTGTATTTGGGAAATATATATTCTTCAAAAGTGGTTGTAAAAGTCTACTTGAATAAAATATCACTTGAATTTGAATTCTACTAGAGGAGTCGCCATACGTTGTCCTGTCCGAAAGTTGGGTTACTTACTATTTACTACATTCTATTATCCTATAACATTGTTACCCGTTTCCGTCCCAGTTCCCTTTCCATTTTGGTTCCATTTCATTTTCGCTTTCCGAATTCTTTTTTATTATACAAACCTTGTCCTAACAATAACGAACACAACAAAAAAGAAATTATCTAATTTGGTGCAGTCGTTCGGAAGTTATGCACGTGCATACATTTCAGGGACTCATTTTTATTTGCAACATTAAATTGAGATGCAAGCCATCCTATCTTTCAAATTGAATTAAACTGCATACGGTGTGCAAATTTGATTAAAATCGTTTTAGTAGTTTGGGAGTCCATCGCGGACAAACAACATAACGCGTAATTTATATATATTAATCTGTAATGATAACGATAATAAAAGAAATATCATGCAAGCAACCCCTCATGGTATTTGAACGCGTTTTATTGCTACAATGGTTGTTCTCTACTACCAGACTCTACATAACAGTCTATTATTAATTCGCTGTTACTAATTTTCTGTTTGTCTAATACCGGAGCCAGACATAGCTTAAAGTGTTTGTACATTTTTGACCTTGAAGTCTACAAAGTACTACAAAACTTTGTGAAGTTACACAAAGTACCCGGCCACACTACATCATCATTGAAATGATCATTCAAATGAAGCTATATCTGGCTCCGGTTAAGAATGAGTTGTACTTTAAACTCAAGAGGAGGTAATAGCTTAATCAGTGGCCACCATTTAAGTCAGTCGCTAGGTAAGCATTATATCTCGGCTGGGCGATAGATGATATACCCATTCTAACATTAGTTTTCTGTTTAAGGTTCGTAACTCGCTACAGCCACATCCTCTGCAATTTTAGCGGACTCTGGCCTTAGACGGAGATAACGCTTGGAAAAAGAGAGAGTTGAATTTGGAAGTTCGATATTTAAATATCATTGCTTTAATATCAACAGCACAACCATCAAATCCGTCTGGAGTGTAGGACCATATAAGGCCATGAGGGCGTTCGTTCCGCGAATCAACTTCAATCGCAGAACTGCTCGGGCCGTCTGCCAAAAGCGCGATTTCTCCTAATTGACGAGCGGTTGCATCCCGTTTGATCGCCCTCCAGTCGGCTATTAACTCGAGTATAAAGCACTCGGCGGATTCATCTCGTGCGCAGTTTATTGTTTGCACGGGACAACGTTTTGTTCCGATTTGTTGCGCAAATTATTGTATTTGTAATAATTTGTATTGATCTGAGTTCCTAGCACTAACATCCCAAACCGTTTGAGTCGAAGATTCGACTTTGAAAATATTCGTGCTGGGCGCACATCGGACCTTTCACAGTATCAACGCGGTTTACATCAGCATAGATTAAAAGCGTGACTCGATAAAGACATGCTTCCTGTGGGCCTAGCACGAATATTTTCATCCGAAATAAAGCGACTGTTAGACTTACTACGGCTCGAAAAGTTTGTGCTCTTTCAAGATCTGGTTGTTTGTCAAATATGAATTAAATTCTTCTTCTAAATTACCCCTCACTACTGAGGTTTGTGGCTCCTATCGACTCGTTGACTCCATCGGCTACATCTTAACATATCATCCATAAGTAGGCTATTACCTCGCATTTAAGGCACTCGTCAGATTCATTTGAAGCGCTATTTATTGTTTTCACGTTTGTTACGATTTTTTGCAAACCCCTTTTATTTTGTTAGCCTCTAATTTCTAAAAGATAGTGAATTGATCCGTCCAGTAACCATTTCATACAACGTACTTTTCGAACGCGATGCGATTTTCGAACGCGATGCAATTTTCGAACGTAAATGAGCGTTGCGCGCGTTCGATGTTCAAATTGTCGATCATGTCGCGTCCAGACGGCGATCGGTCCGCGTCAGATCGCGGAAGCGTAGCGTTTCGCCCCAACGCGAAAATGGAACACAGCGGATATAATTAAATGTAGTCGGACAAATCGTTGGCGAGAAATAACGCGCGAATTCGGTCAGCTATCGTACTCGAGATCGACGTCTTAACGCCTGTTGTGTTCAATGACCTTTCCTCGATGTTGCCTCACTGAAACAGTGTGTACCAACACAACAGTTATTGCTTGGTAGACTATTATGTTGTCAGTATTTAGTATATACATAGATACATAGATTTAGTATATAGATAGATCCGACCGCCGGATGCCTGCTCCAGCAATTTAAATCTCTCATATATTCTAAGATATTCATTGTAATAATATGATGTAAAGGGCAATTTTGATCTGCATAAAATGTTCAACGTATCAAGCGCATTTCATTGGATGAGGATTAATACAGTGTTCTTGCAAATAGCTTCGTAATAATCATTAGTTTTTTGTAATAAGTAAAAGATAAAAATGATTACTGTGAGTTATTCTTGAGATGGACATAATATTCCATCGCAGACTTTTCTATAGATCTGCTAAGATATACAAATCCGTTACTATATTATATAGCTTTATCTCATTATTTTATTCAATACTTATACTCACATATCCTATCGTTGGACGCGCTGAGAGCTGGGCTAAGGCCTCCTCTCTCTTTAACCATACCTTCCTAACCTGAGCTACTTAAATCCACATCTTCCCCGCAAAGACATCCAAGTCATCTCATTTATACTGATTATTTTCTTTTAATATCTTACGATTTTTATTAATAACAAAATAAACGCAAACAAACAAAAGGTTAGGTTTGAATTTTCTTGAAAATTTCCTAAGTTTGCAAGAATATCAATATAAAAAGCTTGCTTAATATGTAACCCAACGTTCTGAAAGGTCAACGATCCTTATTGCGGACTTTACATTGTAGGCCATGCTGAGTTTGTGTCCCAAAGACAAATTAAATGCAAAATACCGATCTGGCGGAGACGTCATAAAACGTCATGAAAATCAAGTCGCGTTAATTCAAAGCGAGGGCATTCATGAATGAGGTGTTCAAATGTTTGTGAGTCAGTATAATTGTTAGTTAATAAAAGTTATTAAACTCGTTAGCTTAATTCAATGATAGAAACAGTTATAATTGACAAAAAAATATTTTAGCGTTTATTTATTAATTTTCATATTCATAAAGTTCAGGTTGGATTACTTACCAGCTTGAACATTGTGAAGGGTTTTTTTTGGATTGTTTAATGTAATAGCCACAACAATCGATGCGAGTGTGATGCCGTTTGTCGGACGACAGGTCATTTTATACTTATTTTCGTTTTGCCTTGTGAAGAAACAGCCTTGCGACGCGAGTTTCGAATACCATACGTCGTGACGTGGCTCTATAAAAAAATATTTACTAAGTGCATTTTCAAAGTATAAAGAATAGAATCAGTGTTTCAAAAATTACAGTAATCCCTCCTATAACGCGGTAAGTTTATTCCACATTCCAGGAAAACGCGTTGTACGATTATTCTCGTACAACGCGCTTGTACGGCCACTAATACGAAATATAATATTATATTTATATTATAGAATAATATTAATGCGTTATAAGAGCACCGTGTTAAAGGGGGGATTACTGTATTATCTTTGCTATCAATAAATGCGAGACAATCTAAAAGCATAACTTTAAAAAAATATTGCAGAAGTTCAAGGTTTTATAAGACTGATTCTGTCCTTTAAAGACTCTGTTTTTATTCATTTACTTATATTGTAAGGGCAGCCAAAAATATTCTTCACTCCTATAACGGATATGTAAATAAATTGATTCATTGTTAAGTGTGTTTTATTTCAGAGTTTTTGTTCGCGTTCACTTAAAAATGTATGACATATTTAAAATATAATTAATAAATTATATTAATTAAATATTTATGTGATATCTAGAGTTTCAAATTTAAAACGAAATTTCATAGTCATTAGAAGATTTACATTAAATAATTAAATTCCAAAAATGCATACCATCTGTCGGCTCTCAAAAAGAGGGTAGATATCGTCTTATTTGTATGTCACATAAAAAGTGAAAGAATGTTTGTAAAAAAGATATGTATCTGTGTACGTTGGCTAACTCCCACTGTTGAATATCTAAACACAGCGCCATCTATTGGTCGCTTAAACAGCCGACCGCCGGCCTCATTTGAAATGTCTTGTATCTTCTAAGATATGAAATAAATATTTTAATGATATGCTGTAAATGCCAATTTTGATTAGGATTAAATGTACAAAGAATTTAGCTCATTTAATTTGACAAGGATTAATGCGGTATTCTTTAAAATAGCTTCGTGTTTTTTTTTTGTATGTAAAGGTTAAAAATGTTTACTGCGGGTTATACTTAGGAGATAGACATGTGCCATCGATGACTTTTATAAAGACCTTTTTTGGTTGTACAATTCCGTTCTACATTATTTTGATCTATCCCGTCTTCATTTGTTCTATCTGAGAGGCATAAGCTATTGTCATATTGCCCTTTGACTCTATTGTGTGTTTTTTGTTACTACCGCGCCGGATTATTTTATTTCCGTTATGTTATAACGCTTTGTTGTCTCATGTACCTTATTAAATTGAATCTGGCTTTTTTCTCGTTCTGATGCTAATTAATTTTTTTTGAACGCCATCATCTGTAGCTGGACTGTATATAACTTGGATTCTTATGTGTGCATCGTGATTTCTTCACTTATTCTTAATACGTTTCCAAACTCTTGTCGCTTGGATTAACGATGGTTTTGTCACTGGTTATTATATTTTTGTATGCAGTAAATATCTTAACTGTTTATGGATACTAACCTTCGTATAAACGAGACTGATTAAAAGTTCATTTTTTGTATATAAAAAAGAAAAATATTGCCAAAAGCGTGTCAAGACACGCTTATATAGGTTTCCGTACCTGATACACTATAAACGTATTTGTTAAATAACATAAAAAGTTGTTGTCCGATTTCGTTCAGAATAAATTTCCTAATGAGTTTTTAGCATGTTCTATCGATATGGAAAATTTCAAGTCTCAACATCTAATAGTTTGGAAATACTAGGGGGGGGGGGGTCACCTTACGGGCACACAGACGGACAGACAGAGGTATGTTGGTAACTCTTTGTGAGAGTAAGCTGATCATGATCTTTAATTGTTCTTTTTCTTACTTGTCTTATCCATACTATCCATTAATAATGATTATAAGAAAAAAATACCTTAGGGATAACAGCGTAATATTTTTTTTTAGTTCATATAAAAAGGCTTAACCTAGTGATCGACTCAAATACTGGCCACTGCTTGCTATAGACCTCGATACCCATAACTATTAATTATTTGAAAAGCTTATGCCGTAAATACGATAATTGCGACGTTGAAATTTGAACTGCGCACCTTTTTTTCAAATACAGCTCGCCCTTCACCTGTTGAGCTATCGAGACTTCAACATTACAGCTAATAAAGTTTTGTAAGTAATTTGTTTAATTTATAAAACGTTTTAAAGCAATTATTTATCTGCATATAGCGTTTTAATAACGATTTAAAATGTTTAAGTGTGCGTGTGCGTGCGTGCGTGCGTGGGTGGGTGGTTGGTTGGTTGGTTGGTTGGTTGTGGGTTCCTACACAAGTTTCAATAAATCGTCACAAATAAACTGTACAGTTTTGTCGCAACGATTTAACTGCACAGATTTTTCGCAACGATTTATCGAGACTTGTATAGCGGCTATAATGTAATAAATTTTTTTCAACTTCAAAATGTCTTTCTTGAAGGAAATCTCTATTTAAATAAAAAAGATCTGATTTTTAATGGGTCGAATTTACAAAACTGCCGATCTGCAATAGGGGAGAAGCATTTGAAGAAGAAGAAAAAGGGTATTTGACGCAAAAGGCAATAAAAGACCAGAAGATCCATTCGTTTTTTCAAGAAACTTCATACCTCGCACAATTCCTCTGTGAAATCAATTACCAGCGTCTGTATTTCCGAACGGATACGACCTAGGGACCTTCAAGAAAAAAGCATACTTATTTCTCAAAGGCCGGCAACGCATCTGCGATCCCCCTAGTGTTGCAAGAGTACCGCCTGCTCGTTTGCCCCTTGTTATATATATTTATATATAAAGAATTGTAACATATTTTAAGTGTTGTTAAAGTTTTATGTTATTTTATTCATAATTAAGATCTCACTAAGTTTATTATACAGTTGTAAGTTCTAAAATGTATCAGCAAAAATGGACTTCTTGTTGGTGAATTAAATAAATAAAACCATTGTCTGGGGCTGATTTTAACTTACTACGACTTTCTTAATCTGGTCCTATCGAAAAATTATTTCTCATGCCGGAGCCAGATATAGCTTCATTTGAATGATCATGTAGTGTGGCCGGGGACTTTGTGTAACTGTAAAAAGTTTTGTAGTACTTTGTGGACTTCAAGGACAAAAATGTACAAACACTTTGAGCTATGTCTGGCTCCGGTATTATTGTACGTCTACTAACTATTTACTACCAATTTGTAAGTCCCGCAATTTTCGCGATAATAGGCCTTTCGCTTTTATATAATTATGTCTACACATTCACAAGTGAAAACTTTAGGCGCCATTTTATAAAAATTGCGACGACGGAGGAGTATAAAATTTGGCACAATTATAGCTTTTATAAAGGAGGATGTGGGAATGCTAATATTTTTTGATAATGTGCAATATTATTATTCTAAATTATTAAATTATTACCACACGCACACTAATGCTAAACGATTTACACGCACATGTATACATATAATGATGTTGAAGTGTAATCGTGACGTATGGTATATTAATTGTCGAATAGAACAATATTCGTCCAATATTGTTAAATATAAATCTTTATAAACAATAATTTTTTTGTCGTCAGGTGTGACTGATATATAAAAATTAAAATGTCGTTATACTAAGCATGTGTGTATGTGTGTGTTAACTAGCTGTTTTCCTATATAGTATCCTTAATCACTAATGAATTATTCATATTCCATTTATTTATAAACCCATTTAAAATGTCATTTTACTACGAATCTCCGCATAACCGGCTTAAAGTCGTATACATAATTAAATATTCCGAATTACTTTTAAGCAATCTTATTGCCTACTTACTAATATATATGACACATTTTCCAACAACAAAAGACGTGACTGCTTAATGTTAGACAATATTGGACTTTGGATTCGTACGTATTGCTAATTAAAAAACGAATATATTACTGCTACTTGACGGAGGTGTGTCATAGGCGTTATTTTAGCGCTGGCACTGTCACACTAGTTCAAACTCTTGGCTTTTTTAAATACAGTATTAAGGGAAAACCGGCAGGCACCTAAGTGAGATCCTCCGTGGATTTTCGCCTATAAATGATTTATTTTTTTTATTTTCAGGGTACAATCGCATCCATATTTAACGACTCCTCCACCCTGGGCCGCCGCTACGTGTTCGACATCCGGCGCACGTGTCGCGAGGTGCACGACCGCGCACGTCGCGACGCGCACGCGCGACTGTCGCACGAGCCGCGCGCCAGACGACGCTCCGCCGCCGGGGCTGGACCTGAGGTACTTATGAATACTGAACCTCATAAACTTAGGTTTAAAGATATTTATTCTTAATAAGACAATACAGTCACTTAAGAACATAGTTAATATACAATATTGCATCTCGTTCGATCATAATTCACCCAATACATTCATAGTTTTGAGGTTAGATGTTTTGCTAACAAAATTTTGAATGCATTGAGTGAATGCATGCGTATGATATGTATAGGAAGTTTATTGTAAAGCGGTGCTCCTTCAAAAGTTAGCGTTTTTTTGCCGATATGAATTGTTTTTGGTCTAGGAACAACCAATATACATCCAGTACCAGGATCCGCTTAAATTGCAAAGGATGTGTCTGTGGAGCGAGCTAAGATGACCTGCCTGCCTAAGATGGCCTGTGACGATGGCGTCACCCCCCGGAATCCTCACAATTTACAATCTCATGGCTAATATCACTCAGGGTCATTAATCGGGACCCACTGTTTACAATCTCACGACTAATATCACTCAGGGTCATTAATCGGGACCCGCTGTTTACAAAATCATGACTAATATCAATCAGGGACATACGATCCAGTGTTGTACGTGCCTTCTGAAACACGGAGGAGGTCAGCTGATTAAAAACTAGTGTTAGAATGGATCGTCCAGCACCTGGCCGCGGTAAGAACTGCATAGGCTCAGCAACCGACTCCAATGCCGGCAACTGATTGAGCCAGGACAGCATCATATTATATAAACCTTTAGGGATTTACACTTTGGGTAGTAAAATAAGTACATGTTTTACCGCATGAATAATGAATTCATCAGTCATCAAATCCCGAAATTTCCTAGGCAATGAAAAGCTTTCCCACTAAGCAAGGAGTGCCGATGTTTGCTAAAGCTAATGCCAGCCGTTTGCGTTACGGTCTGTCAGAGAGGCCAACCTGTACAGGCATACCTGTGCAGGCGACCGGAGCAAAACATATCAATTTTCTACTGTAGACCGGAACGTCCCCATACACCTTACCGGCGTGCCGTCAGACTACAAAAATTCGTCCGGTACACCGTAACGTGGATGCCATGCAAAATAACTCCAATCATTATTTTAAAGGATATTTAAATGACTACTTTGAGAATCAAATTCTAAGTATCGTCACTTACATAATTGGCTCTAACATGTAATTTTAGAAAAAACGACATCCTCCTTTGCCGGTGCTATATTAAAAAAATATGTTTTTTTTTTCACAGGAGTCCCGGTCGCGATCGCGTTCGGGCTGCGGGGCGGTGGAGTCGCTCGCGTGTCGCGTGTGTATGGACGCGCCGATAGATACGCTGTTTCTGCCGTGCCGGCATGTCGTGTGCTGCGACCTTTGTGCGCCCAGGTACGTTAGGTTATTTTTGTCTTTATGTTGAACTAGTGACACGTACCGGCTTCGTATACAATGCAGATATGCATGTATTATACAAATAAAGCTTCCTTTTGAATAACTCACTTTAATGATGAATATCCTTTGTGCGTTTTAAAAGAACTAAGCATACAAGAGAGCGACTGTGCAATAGTTTATACTATGAAAAGGTTAAGATGAGTACGTACGAGATTTTATCACACCAGTGGACCCAGCATGAACATTTCTGGACAATTTAATTTCCTTTACGTTCGACACGTCACATTTAGGTTTAAGCTACCGTTTTATACGACTTGCATCGCTGTAACGCCGAGGAGTAGATATGTGCGAGTTTCAATATTATTCGTGCTAGCAATATGTAGCAAGTAGGTTGTGAATTTGACGTTCGGTTTCAAAATTAAAATTAAACATTTTTTTTTTATTACAAGGGGCAAACTAGCAGGCGGTTTGCCACCTAAGTGATTACCGACGCTCATGGACATCTGCATCGTCAGAAGGCTCGCAGATGCGTTACCGGTGTTTAAAGAGGGGTTTGCGCCACCGACAACTCTCACAAACCAAACGAAACGCTACAACAAAACCATCACCTGATGTGACAGCATTGTCGCCATTTCACGCCCATCTTATGCAGAGAAGCACTAGTACTCGGACGCGCCAAACAAATTCGGTTGCTGACCAAAAGAACTGCAAGCGTGGCGTCGCCTGTAATTAGATAAATAGATAGGAGTAAAGGAAGAGATGAGTGAAAAGGATATAAAGGTAGATGGATAGGAGAAAAGAGATGCGGATACTATTGTCACGGATAGTGTAGGGGGAATGACAGTAACAGCTAGGGTATTCCGGGATCCGTAGTGGATCCAACTATTTATCGGACAGATAAAAAGGAAGATCCACTGTCTGTAGACGATAGTGGAGACAAAGCTGTCGATAAATGTTCCTTAGTCCCTTCGATGTTAAGTCATCATACAGTCTACGATGAACGCTACTAATCAATCTTGACTTAGAGATGGGTATATTGTAAAAGTGCAATACCACAGACGCCGAAAAGTCAATCTTAATTAATAAAAGTTGTACCTATTACAAAACTTGTACAAAATTTGTTGTAGATATTTAAAAATCGAAACATTCAGAATATAAAGTATTCTTACACACTTTTTTTGAGGCTGGAACAAATGCCCTATCGTTACTGCGACAAGTAAGATCTTTACTAGATACTTTCGTTACTGTTCGTAAGTATATAAATGACATATAAGGTACAAGAGTGGAAAAAAAAAATTTACATATTCTAAAAAAGAAATTGACCCTGATGACGAAAATGATAAGCTATTAAAGTATCATCTAAGAATGATCACAACAAAGTTTGCGTTTAAAATAATAATAAATTTGAAGCCTCGTCCCAAAGGACCGTTCTTCAATCAAAGTGGTTTGGTTCGTTTGTCATCTTTTTGATCCGGTTAACTCAGACAGCACGAGCAGGTATCGGATCCCTTGCATTGCATAGGAAGGAACCAAGGCAGTTCCTGGGACTTGCGACCCAGGTGTAGGTTTAAAAGATCTCCTCAGAATGGCCACTAACACAGACCTTAACTGCCCAACCGGTTCTGGTCTGAACCTATCGTATAAAGATATCCTTCTTGTAGTCGTCATCATGGTGATGTTGGTGATCAATCTTATTTACCCGATCACTATTCAAGGTCTTAAGAAGGTGGGCGTAGAGGGAGAGGAGAATAAGTGGTTAGATAGCAATAGAGATAATGAAGGTACCGCCAGTTGCTACAAATTGATTATTGTTTCAGATGCGAACGGTGTCCGCTGTGCCGCGGCGAAATTGAGAAACTAATGCATATATTCCTCCCGGTGGAATACCAGAGAAGTCCCGGTGTTATTATAAAATAACGGCGCAACGCCACGGATTCTAAACTGGACCAGAGACAAACGTCACGACTTTCTAGAGGAAATTCTCGTTGACGTGTCCGCCATTTTGGCGAGAAGTGACAATAAACTGAATGTGTGATTCGGACGGTGCGACAGCTGTGTCGGCCGTAACTTTTATGACTTTGCGTGTGTGATTGTCTAGTCAGAGCTTTGACGTTTTTAAATGTGCATTTTCTTTATTGTAATTCCTTTATACGCAATGATATTATATACAGCCGGGAGGTGCAAATTACTTTACTGATTCATTAAAATTTGTCTCATAATAGGGTGAATTATTAATTGAGAAGTTCGTTGCTTTCATAATAAGAAGCAATATATTATTCTATGGTCAAAGCCAATTTTCTGTTTAAATAAATAAAAATATAAAGTCAAACAATATAAGCCAACAAGCAACAGCCAATATATGGTTTTTACTCTTTTGTGAAGAACCCAAATTCCTTTTTTCATAGGAACCTTTCGCGGACTTTAAAGAATATTTATAAAAATATTACTTAAAATTAGTCCAGACATTTTTTAGGTCATGGCGTGATCGAGGGTTGCATTTTTACATATTTAAAAAACAATATATATTCTTGTTAAAGAATACGAGAAATACTATTTAGGTATACCTGATAATAATTCCTTTTTTCCTTACACTGCCGAATATGTATTTTTAGCTTGTTTTACATATATATAGCAATTCCATTATTTCTGCCACTGCCCAGAACGACTCATTTTTATTACTACGTTTATTGAAAAAAAAGTTTCTTTGTATATAATATCATTGGGCTTCCAAGCTTGACAGCTAAGTGTATTCAACGATTTATATAATTCGGTACTTATTTTCTTAGCGTTTAAGAACTTTTATAAGTATTTTACCGATTATAGTTCTAATGATAAATAAATAAAAAAAAAAACAAAACAATACTTACATTATGCTAAGTGTACTTCCCTTCGTTTTAGAAGGTTCTAACATTTTCTAACTTAGAAGTAATTTGTGATAAATAACAATTTTTTTCTCTTATTACGTCCCGCGCCAAGAGCGTTTTCATTTTAAAACACAGTGTAATTTTAATATAATGATTTATAGGATCTAACAATTTTTTTTTTTCGACTTCTGTAAAGGTGTGTTATAATTAATATATTTTACATTAATTATTACACACCATGACCGTAACATTATTTGAAAGGAATTTTCAAGAATTGTGTAATGCCGGACATAGCTTCATTTGAATGATCATGTAGTGTGGCCGGGAACTTTGTCTAGCGCTGCGCAAAGTTTTGTAGAACTTTGTAGTCTACAAGGACAAAAATGTACAGCATAATATAAATAGAAATTATAATTTATCTGTATTAAAAGAACTTTGTTGAATTCTGTACCAAATAATATTTGTAAATTTCCTCATTTTTATGACCATCATAAAGAATGATAAATTACTTGGTATAACGAATATTTTATAATTCCCGTTTACTTTGTTATATTGGAGTTGCACTGAAATAAAAAAAAATTACCAAATATGTTATGTTGTAAGTGAAAATTGCATTTTTATTTCGATGTTTTATATTGATAATATTCAATTGTCACTTTTAAATGTCTAAGTTAAATATGTAAGACCTGTGGTCTGTAAGTAATAACGACAAAATGATAATAAAAAAATTCATAAAAATAAAATCTAGATTTAACTTTAACAGTTGTTTTATTTAATGCTACTCTATACTCGCTACTTCAACCACTTTATTTGAACTTTTTTTTTTTATGGCATATAAATCGATAAACGTTAACACAACGCTTTTCTTTTACTAGACATATAGGCATTCTCCAGGTTGGCTTAAAAATTGATAATACGCAAAAGGTAGGTAGTTACCTAGAGGATTTAATTTTTTTTAAGCTTATGGTAAACATAAGTACACTAGAAAACACCTGTGTAAATATATACTGTCATATAAATATAGATTTAATTCTTCGTAATAGAGAATGTCTGTTGCGCTAAAACAGTGTACTAATTTAAGGGTTTTGACGTAAACCAATAATTTGAGTATACAAATATTTGTTATATATTGAAAATCTTAAAAGATGAATGAGTCTTTTCAAATAGGTAGGTACTATAAATTTATAATAGATTTTATTTATTAAATTATATAAAAGTTTTGGTATTATTTTATGTAAATGTTTTAGTATGAGTGTATCAGTTCTTTAAACTACTTTAAACAAAAAAAGATTTTTTTTTTCGTTTCACACTAATGTAGTAATTGCCCTTCAAAAAAAACCTAGAACGATTTCGAGTTATGCCATCTATACAGAGTACACGGTAAGTAGGTAAATACTTATTAAATTCAATTTGTGAATATGAGAAATATAACATAAATTATAAATTTTTAAACACAATTTTAAGTATTTTAATACTCAATATTTAACTACTAATTTCTAGATCTACATTAAAAAACAAATTAGTAGTAAATAAAGGTAGAGTGTAACCATAAACTACAGTTATGAATTGTATTAGTAGCGCACTCTAGTTATTAAATAAGAAACTCCCTCGCTTAAAATTATCGTGTATATTATTAATAAGAATTAATGTCGTAATTATAATGAAATATTCTATAATCATAAATTCTTTAAAATCACATAAGGTATATTATAAAGTATACTATTTTGATAAAGCATTAAAGAACATATATAATCTCTGGTTAGAGGTATAAAGCTGTGTCTATTGTGCACAAATATGTTACCAACCTCAATGTTTTTCCCATGTACAGGTAAATAATATTTTAGATGTTACTAAATTAATATTTAGTAAATCTAAAATTTTATTAGTAAATTATTTTTTTCCGTAGACTAACGTTCCTCCTTTGCAATTTTTGTAGGATAAACAATATTGGGTTTTCTATATTCTTGGTTACAGTTTTATATGACACTGTTTGTATATTATAATAAATAAAAAACTTTTGATCATATTTTCTTGGTTAAATTTAACTCAATTATATTAATCCTTATAGTCTCTCATTGATTATTGGCTATACAACAATTGTAGTATGTAACTCAAAAGATTATATAAAAGATAGGTACGTTTTATAGTCTTTTAAAAATATTGGATTGAAATTTACGTTGTTTTAATTATTTGCAGCAATTATTAATAACTGGTAATAATTGTACTCACTATACCTAATATAAATTAAAAAAATAGTTAGAATTAAATTTATATCTGGCAACAAAAATGAATTCGCATGAGCGCAAGATGCACCTCCTAGGATACACATACATAGCTCAAAGTGTTTGCATATTTTTGTCCTTGAAGACTACAAAGTACTACAAAACTTTACGCAACTACACAAAGTCCCCGGCCACACTGCATGATCATTGAAATGATCATTCAAATGAAGCTATGTCTGCCTCAAGCATTAGAAAATGAAAAAGGTTTTGAAAAATGTAACATCGAGAAGCAAATGCATACTTAACTGTAACAGAAGGGGACTTAGCGTCACTGGGAAGAATAGCGTTCCGGCTAGCGATTTATATTAATGTAACCAAGGGGAACTCATATTTTTTCTTATATTAATATAAAAATAGATATATTACAGAAGTGAGGAAGCAAGTTTTGCAACAAAGAGAGGAAGTATAACAAATAGGTCTTGTAACGCGACACTCGTATATCTTACCCATGCGGGCCATATTGCACTTCATAGTTAACTGATTTATGAATATTCTAGATGTTTCTCGCAATAAATTTATAATTACTAGCGGACCCGGCAGACGTCACCTGACGCGAATTTTGGCTCGTGTGCTACTGGCCAATTAATAACTCTTTCTCAATCTTTTCCATACATATATATACATTACATGATCATTTAAATGAAGCCATGTCTGCCTAAAAGTATGACAGGCCGAAAGTTTTTTTAAATCATAATTTTATATAACAGTTTTATACATCAGTTGAAGGGTCTAGTACGAACGGCATCTATGTGAAATATCTTGAAGTAGCGACCAAAACGGCATTTCTTTGCGATAAACTCAATCGGAACTGGAACTAGCTTGCTTAGCTAGGTTAGGTAGGGTATCTTTGTCATGTGACATTATTTTATATATAACTAGACTCAGCCGGCTGGTCGAAATTCGGCCACAAATCATTAAATTTGCGTAATGGTACATTTAAAGCTATATACAAATTTTTATTTTTTTTCTACGACGACATTGTTAAAATTACCCATTAATATACACACGGTCGTCACGATTGCACTTTGTCACAATCTTGTAGTAAGACGTATACATGTGTGTGTAAAACGTTTGGCATTGATGTGCGTGAGGTTGCATTCTAATAATTTAATGTACAAATATTGTATTTTATATAAAAATATTAGTATTCGCACAAGGTCCTTTGTATAAACTAAACTGCCAAAATTCAAATTTCGTACTCCTCCGCCCTCGGAATTTTCGCATAATGGTACCGAAAATTTTCACTTCATTTATTAATAGTGGAACACAACTGAACAATGAATTTTGACTTTGTCAAATCTCGAAAATTTCATACCTTTTGAAACCACACCGAGATCCATTCAGTAAGCTTTGGAACTCTTAAACATAATTAACATAATAATATCGGACTCCAGGGTGTAATAAAATGCTAGGATGGGAAGATCGTAATGTCGGAAGCAATAAGGAAGTCAGTTGTAAAATCTGTTCGCCTTGATTTTACTAGTTACTTTATGCAGATTTAGATAAAACCTTATTTGAAAGAAATGTAAGCATTTTGGACAGTCCTTCAATATAGTCACTTCTGTGGTAGTAATCGAGGTAATGTTTTGATATAAAGTTGACCGATACCACGATAGTAATAGGCAAGCAGACGAACCCTTTGAATTATCATATCTTGTACATTCTTTAAGCTTGATAGTAGGGGCAAAAAGAACATTAAATACCGCATGGCAATGGAACAAAGTTACCTTCCTTATTATAATAAAAAAATTGAGGTTGTCCTTTTGCAATAAGCCCGCCATTGTATTATAATTATTTACAAAAATCAGTTATAGTAATGTTTGTATTAATTTCGTTATTTCATGTGTTGCATAAAGTATCGTCTAATCTTGAAAACCTTATAATTAAAAACTTATTAGTTAATTTCAAAACGGTGCATTTTACGTCGTTTCCTTTCTGCCCTGCCACCCCCCTGCGTGCACCTGCTTGCCTCGAAGTGTTGAAAATATGAAAAAAATCACCTTTTACAAAACATTTTATACAATTTTTATAATTGGTGTGCCCTTCAAAACAAATGTTATTAAAAGGCTTGCACTTAGGTATGTATATGATTACTAAATCTATTTCTTTAATAGCTAGCCGCTGTCTAATATGCAACAGTGGCCAGTGATCACGTAGTAGCTTCTAATATCAAGAGTACGCTCTAAACTGCGAAAAATGAAACTTAAGTTGATACTACTTTTAAATTAATCTTAGTTCCTCAATGTCTACTTTTTTATATATCAACAAATAGGGCACTCTCGGTTAAATGCCATACGGTGGAATTAGCCCGCACTTTTTGAAAAAATGTAATGGCGGAAACGGGGTCGTATAAAAGCGGCACCGTTGCAGCGGCAAATTGTGTTTGAAGGTTCGCTTCCCGCGTGCTAAGTGCATGAGCCTTTGCCGAGCGAATGTCACACCGAAGAGATAAGCAACAAAGAGTAGCAAAAAATTCGTTTTTTCTTTCAACTACGCAGTAATCTTAGTAGTGGTAGTTAATCTCAAGTTGAGTTTCATTTATAAGGTATGCATTGGATCAAATTCAAATTCTTTATATGCCAGACTGTTACAATGTCCTTATTATTATATAAGAAGGACAATCTGCCATAATTTAAGCAATCAAAAAGATAGTACTAGCTGAAAATAAAAATCGACTGAATGAAAACCGAAAAAAAAAAACAAATGGCACGCATTCTATATCACTGTAAAAATTTTATAATTCTTAATTAGTAGGAAATGTTTTAAAAATGGAACTAGGCAGCGATGTTGTTGAAAGAAAAATTGATTACGCACCTTGTAAGTGTGTAATTAATGCACTCGCGTTAATGAAGTGCCCAATTAATACTCGTGCATTAAAAACTCATTCTGAATCTACTATTTTGTGTTTTAATCGCGGTCAGCAATGAAAAATTCGCTTTTCACGGTAAACATACCTGTTCACATCAAAAAATGTACACTTTAGGTTTATTTTTTAATTCATGACAGGATGTTCGGTGTAACGGCAAGTCTTTGTGCAGCCTGGAAAAGCTTCGTATAGGTCGCCCGTGCCGTTTTGATGACAAAGTATACTTACACAACCAAAGTCTTTATACACATTGTATATTCATTTTATTTCGCGCAAAAAGTTTAAGAAGAATAATCTTTATACATCTATATACCAGCCTATAATCTCTTACTGCTGTTTTGTCTCTGTCACTCTCCCCTAACTAACGCAACCCGCATGAAAAATGCTAACCTTTATCACATCCTTTTAAGCGCGTGTTCGTCGCTAAAAACTAGGACTGATTTGTATAATATACTAGCTGTATCCCACATATTCGTCCGAATGGGCCACTCTTATTATACTTAGGAGTTGAAAAAAAGTTTTTAGATAAGGATTAATAATTATATTAATATCATGTATATAGAAACACTTTTGCTTAAAACAAGAGGATTAGAATGCAAATAAGTATTTTCTTTATCTAAATTACATATTGTAATACAAGTTCGGTCATCTTTAATATTTTTTAATAGTGCATTCTGGTGTAACACTCATGGAGAATAAAATCAATAATGTCTGTCATAAGAAGCCAACAGTTTCTTGAATGTTATATTTTATGTATTTGTATTCAAAATTCATTTAATATCTAGCTTGTAGTACATATTAGAATTCTATAATATAATTTCTCTAACTGCTCAGTGATTAAAAAACTTTAATCATATAATCTTTAACCATACATCGATTTAAATTGATGTATGTTTAAAGTTGATGAAACTTATCTAATAATTCAAATATTTATTCTGTAGTACTACGAGGAACCCTTATAATTTCGCTCTGTCCGTTAGTCCGTCTGTCTACATATTAGGTTGTCCACCCCCTAGCATTTCCAAACTATTAGACATAGAGACTTGAAACTTTCCATGTCGACAGAACAAGCTAAAAACTCATTAGGAAAATTATTTTGAACGAAATTGCACTATAACTTTTGAAGTAATTTAACAAATACGATTATAGCGTATCATATACGGAACCCTTCTATGCGTGTCTTGACACGCTCTTAGGCCTTTTATTTCCTTTAAAATTCTACAGGAATACCAGAATTCCTATTAATTCTACTGGTTTCTATAAATTAAGGCTGTCGGGGTTATAGCCGATCTTTACTGAAAATATGGCCAAAAACGGTGTCTGGCTTGCATAAACCCCACTTTGGACCTGTAATGGATGTTTTGGGAAATGTCCCACATATTAAATATCTTTAACCTCAATAAATATAATTTAATATGACGACTCATGCCGTTATATGCCGGTGTTAATATCATAGTTTGTAAGCCAGTCGCGTCTCAGCTCGCTCCAGCTTATTGGCCAAAACTTACTTTGGACGATCACCAGCAACAAATAACAATTTTTTTAAAGAATTAATAACGTTTTTAGTGAAAAGAATGACTTATGGAAACCTATAGTCTCTGCAAATTCTTTCAAAATGTATATATAAAAATATACTAGCAAAAAACTGAGCTTTTTGAGGGCTTTTATATAATTATGATTTTGTTAAATTAAAATAAAAACTATCCTACCTATCAAGTTGGATCAAACTGCACAGGCCTTGAATGTTGTTTCTGTTGGTTACAGGTGAGTTATGTGCTGAATATCTTTTAATAACCTTTTTCTTATATATTTGTGTGTTTGTCATACAATAAATCTGTTGGTTACAGAAACGCAGTCTAGTTAACTGTCATTTAAAATTAATAAAAATATATATGTACATAATATATTAGCATAATTGTGCCAAATTTAATACTCCTCCGTTCGCGCAATTTTCGTAAGTCTTCACGTCTTAATTATACAGATAAATTTATTTAGTTAGTAAGATTTAATTTAGTGATTCCTTTTCATAATGATAATTCATCAAAAAGTCCCACGTCCGTCGGTAAGTTAAAAATTGAATATCTTCTTGAACCGCTTTTGCTGATAGCTATCAGCTTATGCAAAACAGGCGTACAGTGACAGTCTCGTAGTATTGTTTAAGAAAGAGGTTCCTAAACTTTAAATGTAGCGGCACACAAAGGCATTTTTCTATCATGGTAAATGCCTTTGTATTAAAATCAGTGTGGCGTAAGGTTCCTGCAAATGAAAGTCCTTATTCATACTAATAAAATTAGCCGATCCTATACTTGCGAAAAATTGGATCCGTTTACTCCAGGTCAATTTTTAATTGGAGAACCTTTACTTACTATGTCAGATGTCTATTATAGTGACAATTAGGACATTAAATGTAGCCTTATCACAAAGTTTGCGGTACGATGTCTTTTACAAAGGTATCATGAAATCTTGGGAATAGCGTGACGAATGAATAAAGATGAAATTTGATTGGGATGTAGTTTATGTTTAGTAAATATTACTACGCAACCCGTAAACGTAAACTTGCTATGCTGGTAATTCAATCTTAGAATCTTCGACTCTTCCGAATCAGTGGTAGCTTTTAAAATATTTGACGATTAAAAATATCTCCTTGAATTTTTTTTTTATTTATTTATTTAACATTTTAACGAGACATATTACAATCATTACATTTGGCTGGCCCGTTGGCACAGTGGGCAGTGACCCTGCCTTCTGCTCCGGGAGTGTTGACAAATTGTTTCACCGCAAAAAGCGATATGAAAACAGAGCTGGCTTCTATTTTACCAGTTACGATAAATATTTTGGTTTTTTATTTTTATTTTGCAATTCATCCGATTTTATTAAGCACTAATTCTTCCTACGTGCTTGGAGTACTAAGTTGGTTTTTATTTTGTACAAGCTGTTTCCCGGCAAGTCGTCCGCGCAAAACTTATGACAGCCCATACACTTCTTTATTTTCTTTATTTAACTAGGAGCAAACGAGCAGGTGATTCATTAGCTATATGAGTACCGACGCCAATGCCACCTGCACCATCAGAAGGCTCACAGATGCGTTTCCGGTCTTTAACGAGGGACTTAGGCCACCGGGAAAAACGAGCGTATTTCCTTCCACGGCGCATTCATGGACGTCGTAAAATCGTTCCAATGAAATTATTGGATTAAAGGGGCGAATTAGGTATATCCGCTAAGATGCTTCATTACTTTTTAAACTAGCTGTTCTATCTTGTACTCGCTCTGGATGAAATAATAGCTTTTTTAGGAATTAGGTATGTCTAAAATTGCCGTTTCCCCTCCTCTCTTCCCGGTCATTTTTGCATTGCTGAAGCTCGCGCCCATTAAAGTCTTCCTTCACTTTGTTTACAACTACCTTCCATCTCGTTTGGTTTTCAGTCTCTCTTAGTGCAGTTGTTATTTGCAGTTGTTAACCTGGTCAGGTCAGCAGCTAGTTGATCTGCGTCGTGGATTCAATTCCCGCCTCGAATCCGGGTGTACTACCTACATGTATGTATTTATATATTACTGCAAAAAAAATTGTGTATAACAGGTGTCTGTTACCTATAACACAGGCATTAAGTTGTCTACCTTAGGCACAGATGTCCGTATGTTATATAGTCTTGTATATAGTTATTTATTTATTTATTCATATATACAAGAATGGCTCGTTTAAGGTTACTAGATAAATAGATAGATAAATAAAGCGTATTCTAAATTAAATTCAATAGGCGTGTGTCAGCCCTGTGCCCTCGGGTTTGCTTCGTTTGCTTGCTTTACTTAGCACGCCCCACATGTAAAATAGCGAAACTGAATATTGCTACCATTTTACGTATACTTTTGTTTGTTTGCTTGTTTTGTTTTTGCCGCCGTCTTATTATTTCTTATTAATAAACTCTAATAATTAAAGAAGGCCGCCTTGACAACAATCTTAACGTAAAATGTATACATGTGTGTATAAATCGTTTGGCTTTGGTGTGCGTGAGGATTTATTTTAACAATTTAATGTATTAATACTGCATATTTTATAAGATATACTATGCTATATAAGTCAAAACATAAGAAATTGCCGAAAGACAATTTCAAGATAAAGAACTTAATTAAATAAACTGCTGGCATTTATGATTCAAGGAAAAATCAAAACCAGTAAATATCTTAAGTAGGATAGGCGTACTAATAGACATAGACAATAGCTTTGAGCCAAATCGGACAGCAATTTTTGACGTTATTAAACAAACACCTTTATCGCGTATCAGATAGACTTGGAAATGCCTAATATCACTCAGTGACATTAATTAGGTCCCACTGTTCTCCGTGTATTCCCAAACACGGAGCAGGCAGTCGAAATCAAAAACACGCAAGACATCTTCGTTATAATATATTTCATTTATAGTTGGGCCTTATGCGAAGCACTGCTCTCAATTTCTTCCCAGTGGGGTTCCGAGTACCAGCTCCTTCCATCTAACCGAATTCAACTTAGGAGCTAGCTAGACTAAACAATTTTGTGGAACTATTTGCCAGCTCCGGTATTTTTGAACCGGTATGACTTAGGGTTAAGAAAATAGCATACTTATTCCACAAAGGCCAGAAAGGTATCTGCGAGCCTTCACGTAGTGCAGATGTCCATGAGCGTAATAGCATTCACTTAAGTCAACCGCCTGCCGTTTATCCCTTGTATTTATACATATATCTTAAAAATCTCACGCTTGACTCTTGGATAAAGAAAATTGCCTACCTTAGGAATATAGGTGTCAAATAGTCCCACATATTTATCTATTTATAATATTACTATTTAAAAATGTGTATAAAATAAGGTAGTAAAATGAAAAACACAATCACAAATAACAGTTGCATTCAATTCTATCGATAAATTTTATTCTCGTCACTATCGTCAAACGAGAGTGGAGAGAGTCTTTAAAATAAATACAGATGGGAAACATAACTTGTACAGACGACCACATATTTAAAACAATATATGCAAATGTGTTCTTTACGCGTTAAGCAATAAGAGTGACTTTATTATCACGCCTATACGCATCCTGTTGAGTGTATAGAAAACCAAAATGCGCTTGTTCTATCTTTATTTATTTTTGAATTGAAATTTCACTGCAGCTAGCTAGTTTTCGTGTTCTTACATATTTAGATGTGTACATATTATTAAAATACTAGTGGTCGCTGGTAGACTCTGTCATGCAAAGCGTATTTTCTAGGAATTTTCATCAACAAATATTAACAGAGTGCATTTTGCGTAGTAATAGCGGTTTACCGAGATTTCGCAGACCTAAGTATATGGACTGAAAACAGAATGAACGTCCCGATATTAGGCCAAATAAATATAAAATTGCGGCTTTCAACCATCTGACTCCGCCGGACACAAGTTTTTCGTTCACATTGCCAGGAAACAAGGCAATAATCTCGAAAAAGTCATCCTCCCCGGCAATAATAGGGTGTATAACATTAAATTCGAAATTTAAAAAAACCTCCGATACTCCACTCGGGTATATTACTACACACTAATCCTACGCCATTAATCCCTTCCCCCCTCTTCCAATACCCAAATTTGTAATGCACAAATTAAACGTTTTCATTTGATCCACTCGTATATATTCACAATTTATAAACGTATCAACCAATTTTCATCAAACACGTCTAAGAACATCCGCACATAAGTCACCTTTAATAGAAAAAAAACTAAATTGAAATTGCTTCATCCCCTCGGGAACTATGATGTTACAAACACACACACACACACACACAAGCATATACACATACACACACAGACAGACACGTCAAACTTATAATGGTCCTCTTTTTGCGTTGGGGGTTAAAAAGGCCGGACGGAGCCCAAGAAGTTGGACAGACCAGGTGAGGGAAGCCACACAAACGAACGTGTATGATGCACCGTCTATTGTTGGTAAATAATAATTATTAAAATTGAAATAAATTACAGGCGCTTAACCTTTTTGACATAGAGGTCACTGCCGATAAACATGTCATAGTTTACATGAATAGAATTATTGTACCTTCTATAAGCTTTTAAAGTTAAAGGTATTTTATTCATAATATATCGAACAAAGTTCTTACGAAGAGCTTCGCTTTTATTTGAGCTTTCATCGTAAAAATAAAATACGCTCTAAAACAAAATTTTGGGGAACACCTACTCCCATATTACGATTAACGTTAATGCCTTGTACAATTTCTATAGGTATATATGAATATAATTGTCTGTTTGTATAGTCAAAATTACTTTTTTATTAATTATTCCACTTAGCGTTAAATCCCCAATAAGGTTCCCCTAAAAAAATATAAACCTTCCAAATTTAACAAATTCTGTGAAACCACCCGGACGAAAACGCGGGGTACGGCAAGTTTTATATCAATTTACAGATTTGTAAAAGTCAAAAAACGTTGGCGAAACACGGAAGATATAAATCCAGTTATTCATACATTTTGTTCGGGCGAGCTTTTGATTTGATTGCAACAAATTGGTTTATCGATGCGGCAATTTTATTTGTTTTCCCAATTGACGCAATGCAATTTTAAACTGGAAATGGTGGGGTGTTTTTAACGTTTTTTTAACGATTCACTGTTTTAAAATAAACACTAATAAAAATTTGCTAATTATAATTAGATACAATAATGTAATAATACTTTAGAATAATATAGCTGGAGAGCCCAGGTTCGTAAATCGTAACTTATTTTCTTAAGAATGAGACTTCAGGCGCTATACTCAAGTAATGTGAATATGATTTTATATAATAAAGAGCAAACGGGCGGATGGGATTCACTTGAGTGACTGCCAACGCCCACGCACAACTGCACAAACTAGTTATCAATTTCAAATCTTATGTAATTTGGCTTTAATTCGCGTGAGCCTATAAATTAGCTTTTCTAATTTTAGAATTTCTAAATAGGTAATAAATTTAGAACAAGATGTGCATATCTTCTCTTCTATGTGAAAAATATTATAACAATTTAAGGAATGTAAAGGTGCAATAAAGACTTTAAGAGGATGCTATGAGGATAGGAAAAAAGTGATGAATGTGTATCGCATAGAAACTAATCCATGTGCTAAATTTTATCCGCCTTATTTCATTTCTCTTTTTTATATCATTCTCCTTCCCCCTTCTCTTTTATCAAAAATAAAATGGTCAAGAGCGTGTCAAGACTCGCTTATATAGAAGGGTTCCGTATCTGATACCCTATATAAACGTATTTGTTAAATAACTTCTAACATTGTTGTCCGATTTCGTTCAAAATAATTTTCCTAATGAGTTTTCAGCATGTTCTATCAACATGGATAATTTCAAGTCTCTACGTCTAATAGTTTGGAAATGCTAGGGGGGGGGGGCACCTTACGGGCAGACAGACGGACGGACGGACAGAGCGAAATTATAAGGGTTCCTTGTAGTACTACGGAACCCTAACGACGGTATTATAGCTCTTGAATTCTAAAATTTTGCTTCTTTACTTTTGTTAAGAATCGACGATGCAAAACAAAATTCTGTTAGTAAAATATTTCATTTGACCTTTGGTACATCCAATAGCAATTTAAGAAGTTTTAACAACTTCGCCACGATAATAAACTCAATTATCTATCGATGGCGCTGTTCGAAATTACCTCGCGCTATTACTTCACGATATTTGAGGTTTTAAATGCTGTTAAATTGACTTCGTTTGTCTACCCCGCCCGTTGACGCTGTGAAGGTCACTCTAACCAACAGCATTACACGATAAGAAAAAAAACTTCCTTTGACGTCCACATAATATATCATCTGCCATTTTTTGTTAATAATTAATACTGTGAAAATACAAGGACTAGTTGTAACTTCCTAGGATTCTAAACTAATTCTCTTTTAAGTGAAGTTATCAACAAATTAAAATTTCCATTTAAAATTAATAATGTTTGTTAACTCAGCATAAATGACCAACAAAAACAAAACGGAGAAACTATACACGGTGTAAAGCATGACTACTGATGATGAGTGCGCAAAGAGGTACGACGATAAATTTTGATAAATGGGTTTATAATGTTCTCAACTGTCTACTACTGCTAAAAAATATAAAAGTTTTGTTTTTTGCAAAAAAAAAAAAAAAATTAAGGGTTAAAATGTCATGAATTCACTTTATGTGAAAAGTGGGTTCCACCAAGCTTCATCTCGATATTTTCGCCGGTATCTTAACTTTCGCATTCGTCCAATATCAGAATGAGCACTTAAAACGTTGCGATCGCTTATTTGAACGCACTTATATTATACGGTAACGTCATACGCTCTGCTAGGATTTTTCTTTTTAGCTATCATGGCGGATTGTTCTATTTTATAATTTGCATTTTTTTAAGTTTGTGTTGCTAGAATTGAGGCCCAGTAAGTATTTTTTGAGTTTGTAATGCTAGAATTGAGGACCAATAAGTATTTTTTGAGTTTCTCATGCTAGAATTGAGGACCAGTAAGTATTTTTTGAGTTTGTAATGCTAGAATTGAGGCCCAGTAGGTATTTTTTGAGTTTGTAATTCTAGAATTGAGGAACAGTAAGTATTTTTTGAGTTTGTAATGCTAGAATTTCAATTCAATTTCAATTTCAATCTAGAGTATTGTAAAGAATATTTTGCGATTTCCCCTCTTTATTATTACACAAGTAATATTTTTTTTTTTGAAAAAGGTTGACTAAATGCTAAGAGCTGTACGCAGTAAACATTCACATCGTTATACAATTCAGCACTTAATATTAATATTAATACTATTTGACACTCAATCAATAAAATTGTATTTTATAATCATTTATTTAGTCAAACAAACAAAAGTCTGTTCGTATAATAACTTCATGGTAATTTTTTTTTATATTTTGGTATAGGAGAATATTTTAAAATGTCTATGGTAGAGACTACTCATCATTACCACCATCACAACTACCATTATCATCACAATCATCATCACCATCACAACCAGTATCACTATCACAATCATCATCGAAATCATAATTACATCGTTGTCGTAATCCAGTGACAGGCTACTGGCGCCATCTAATTTAATGTTTTTAACATAGATGGCGTTAGTAATAGCGTGTGATTCTAGCACAGAATGCAATCAAAATTCGTATTTTACAATAGCGAAAATGCCAACTGAATGCGTCATTTATGATTTCGCAGATAAAATATCATTCTGTCATATTATAATGATACAGATAAATTTATATTGCTTAAATTACAATATTACCTAAAATATCAAAGCTAAAAAGAATCATTTATTATAATAAAGTAGATTTTTCTCAATTAGGGAATGCAGTCCCTTCTGCACTTCAAACTTTTCAGAAACTATATATTAATTGAAGTGAAAATTTTTTAAGACGCGTTGTGCATTTTTGGGATGTTTGATAAAAACAGCACAAACTCGAACTCGCGACAGTTACCGTACCGACATTTCTGCCACTCACGCATAAATAAGGCCCTAGATAGATAGATACTGAACAGTATAATGAAATATTAAATGATTTCAAGCAGATAAAAGTTAAATACACCTAGGCTTATATGTCTGATTTTTTTCTTTGTAACTTCATCGGTATTGTTTCATAGAAATAATCAAAGAATATTATTAATTGACAAATCCTATTTGGATAACGGTACCATGAAAGAAACAAAAAGATACTTTAAAGGGTGGCAATGAATTATTTTATGATTCTTCAACCACCAAAACGAGTTCAGTGGGCCTAGCACAGACATTATTCATCCTAAGTAAAGTCGACTGGATGGAAATTCTTCTTAGCGTCACACGACTTGCATTAGCATTGATTATTTAACCGACTTCAAAAAAGGAGGTTCTCAATTCGACTGTATTTTTTTATGTTTGTTACCTCAGTGTTTTCGAGTGGGTAAACAGAACTTGATAATTCTTCCTATTTGAAACCTATTACTGTCCGTGTTGTCCCATTTCAATTTAATTTAGTTTTGACAATGTAAAATCGGTTTTTCTTTTAAAAAGAAATACGGATTACTATATAGTTATTAGACATAAGCCAAGGAAGGATTTTTGGATGGGCCGGATTTTTCGAAGGCGAGGTCTTTGGCCTCTCACAATTTTAAGCGGACAAAGTGGCGGGAAACAGTAGAATTATGTATACTCGTTGCAGTCGGTCATGAATACGGACACTCAAATGGCAGAATGTGACAACCTGTGATTGGACCGGGGGGGTGGGGGGTGTTAAAAACCTAAATTACGTGTGACGTTATTTAAAGAGGACACCTAATTATGATATGAAAAAATCTTAGTTAAATTTGAAGTTTTCCCTATACAGAAATCATATAAAATATAGGTATCAAAGTTTTTTTTTAATAATTACGTGTATGGAGATGTGTCTTCTCAAATACCAGGTTTGTAACAACAATTTCATATATGACTGGCCCGTTGGCGCAGTGCACAGTGACCCTGCCTTCCGCTTCGGGATCATTGTTTCGATTCCCGCCTCGAGTCTGGCTGTATTTTTTTTTTATGTAACAAGGGGCAAACCAGCAGCCGGCACTCACCCACGGATCTTGGTGCTAGACCGAGATAACGCTAGGAAGAAGAAGAATTATCATAGACGTAGAAATTTAATATGGAAAGACTGAAAAGACCTTTGTGGGACAACCGAAACTTCGTCTGCGTTATGCAATGATTGTGTCAAGTTTTGTTGGCTTTAATTTTTTGTGAAGATGGATTTCCTTTTTCACTCGAACGGGAAGCTTTGTTTTATACCACGTAAAGAAGATTACATAGGATAAAACAAAGGGAACGGGAAGCTTTGTCTTTTCTTTGTATGTAAAGAAGATAAAATTCGATAGGAACATCAGTTTACTTGCAATCATTGTTAGCTTGTACATAAAAAAAAAGAAAAGCTATTTTTCTCATTGATTATAGAAACGGCTTTTAAACTCACGCATATGTCGGGCGATCCCGATATAACATATGCGTAAGTTTAAAAGCCGTTTTTATAATCAGTATTTTCCTAAATAATTCTTTTAAAAACAAGCTTTCATCAATATCTATATAAAGCTGAAGATTTTGTTTGTTTGTTTGCTTGAACGCGCCAATCTCAGAAACTACTGATCCCAATCGATTTGAAAATTATTTCAGTGCTAGATAGCCCTCTTGTCGAGGAAAGCTATAGGCTATATATAATCACGCTGAATTTGAATGTATTTTTTATCTAATTTTACGCGGACGAAATCGCGGGCACAGCTAGTGTTGTATAAAAAATAGAAATCGCATAATTAAGTAATAATTATATTTCAATTTACATGGTTATATAAATATACATAACCATGTAAATTAAAATGTTATTGTTATGCTTTAGTGGAAGTTGGAAATTTGTAGTTACTACAATTTACGCTGGAGCCATCGATTTTATCATTTTGAAACCAAATAGCAGTACTATATTGGAATAATATAATATCTATTTTGTTTTCTTAGGGAAACACATTACAAGTTATTCATAAAGTTAATGCTATTAAAAACTTCCTAAAGTTACCAATAAAGTTTTTGCAGACTAATACATCGTATGACATAGATCTTAGTTTGAGATATTGTTAAACATTATATGCGTTCTACTGATATTTAACAAATGTATTGTTATTATTTGGAGTGTAAATATAAAAAGGTACCTAAAACTTTAGAAGTCCATAGTAAACTATTAATATGAATGGATTGAAGATTAAGGTACTGCAGAAGAGTATGAAGTATTATTTTTCTCCTAAGTATATTTCATACCAGTTAAGAAGGAATTTAATTTCTCACTTTGATTCCTTAACTTCAAATTTCACTTTAAGGGAAAATTTTACTATTTAAAAAAATTTAAATAAAATATCTTCTTAATGATGTTTGAGGCAATAATGCTTTTTATTCTTGTACATTACTAATGTTATATCAAAGATCATTTATGTTTTTTTTCAGTTATGAATGGAATGCCTGTGAAACACCTGATTTGTTACCCTGTCCAGTATTGCAAAATATTTTAAATTAACTGCAATCTGTGACCCTACCAATGTTAATTTTGTAATTATGTAAAATTTTAAGGGCAAATTTGTGTGTAATTCTAATTATTTCCTCAAAAAGTAAAATAACTTATGTTATTCTTTATAAAATTAGCTACCTGCCAGTGAAAGTCCAGTCTAAATCGATCCAGCCGTTCCAAGATACTGCTAGATTACAGGCAAAATATGTTTTAAATTGTTTTTTTTGTCATACCTCTCATGTAGTCATATGTTAAGAATTTTCTTTTGACATTACAAGCAGATTTTATTTATATATGTATGGAGAGTTTAAAGACACATGGCTTGTAAGAAGCAGATCATACACAACTATATTCAGAATGCACTCATTATTGACCTAAGCTTCCTTGCTCCCTCTTTTACCAAAGTGACAAGAGGGTGGATGCATTTTTATTACATACTATGTAATAAAGAAGTCGAAAATACAAGTGTTAAGTGTAACTTGCTAGGTGCATATAGGCAACAGGCACTCTCACACACACGTAGCATTGCCGGTTCACACGCACACCCGCTTGCACAGAGATGCATAAGTCACGCATACATCATACACATTGTCAATGAAGACTGTGTTAGTGGATAGACTGTAACTATATATTAAACACCTATATCTATATGCTAGCTGTGCCTGCGACTTCGTCCGCGTAAAAATAGGTAAAAAGAAAAAGATTCAATTGTATCGTGATAATATATAGCCTATAATAGCCTTCCTCGACAAATGGGCTTTCTAACACTGAAAGAATTTTTCAAATTGGACCAATAGTTCCTGAGATAAGCACGTTCAAGTAAACAAATAAACTTTTGAGCTTTGTATATTAGTATAGACTAACTGTATCCTCCAACTTTGTCCGCATGATTCTAGTGACTTTGTGAAATTTGGAAGGTTTTAAGTTATTTGCTCAAAACCAACAGTATTGTAAGGTGAAAAGATATGTACAGTTCTTAATTATTGTATGAAATATGATTATATTATTATTGATTATTTACAGCCTCTTTTTTCCGACAGCAGGGCAAAGGCCCTCCCTACCTTCTTTCCATAAGGTTCTGTCTAAGGCAGTTACCAATCTCCATCATAACGATCCAAGTCATTCCTCCATCTCATTCTTGGTCTGCAGCGATGTCGTTTCCGATCTAGGGTCCATGAAGTGAAGAATTTCGCTCATAGAACATCCGACATGCGGCAGACATGTCCAGTCCAATCGTACAATAACTTGGCCGCTGTTTGGGCCACATCGGCAATTTGTCTTTTAAATAAATAATAAAGTATGATTAAGAAACCAAAAAGCCGAGGACCTTGATGTATCACATTTCGTTCGAATTCCGTTCTACAATGATGTGATTTCATAATAATTTTACTTTCGTTCGTTACTGTATCAGTGGCACGATACGTTTGTCTTGCGTAATATTTGCTGATACGCTGGCCTTCCGTGAACCGAGCACTTGACAGTCTCGCGACAAATTAGCATTGCGAACAAGGAACAAAAGCGTTTCGTGCTGAACAAATTTATAGAATTTGTTATGAAGTATCAATTGAATGAATTATATTGTTATCTCTATTACAATTTACATAACAGTAATACCCGCCGAATAAAGAAATATAATTGCACGTTTTTGCTACGATCACATGATCTTGAACCCGAATCCTATGTCGTGATATTAACATATCTTAATGTTAGGTAATGTTGAACTCTCATCAGCGTTGTAGCTTTCGTACTAATGTCTTCTGGGATTTTTTTCTGGTTATTGTCTAGTTATTGTTTAGTGTAGTGCTGGATCTCTAGGATTCCCTGGATTATTAAACAGGTTTTACTGGAGAGCAGGTAAACGTTACGCTTAAATTTTCGACTATCAGATATCCTAAAGAATAACTTCACTCGTTCGTTCTATAAAAGCAAATTTTGATTACTGAGTAAAAGCTTTTTTGTAAATAATATTAAATTTGGCCATTACTACGCTTAATTTTTTCACGAAAGGATAATTTCACGCAGCGTGTACAGGCACGGTAACAGATAGTATTACCGTGGTACAGATAACAATTCCCTTATTAAATAGATACTACCTAAAATCCTCAACTTCGGCTGCGTTTAATTCAATAACTTTGTTCATGTTCGATAAATTTTAAATTTTTGAGAAGAACCTTAATTCTTTATTACCGCTTGATTAAAAAAAATGTTGTTGCACGTTATTAATTGACATATTAAAGATTATTTTCTATACATAAACGTTACGCGCTGGGAAGAATAAAAAAAAATTTGGCATTCGTAAATTACACTTTTATAGTAAATTGACATATATAAATAGGAACTTAATTCCAATTAACATCATAAATTGGATTTTAAGTTTGTTACGCTAAGACGCACTACTGCACCGATTGTCGTGAAATTTATTGGCATTTGAAATGAAAAATCTAAAAATGCACGCTAACGCAAGCGAAATCCCGTGCAAAAGCTAGCGTTATATATTATGCCCTATGTCGATATTAGGGGAAATCCTGTTTACCCCTTGGCTAACCGCTTTATGAGTCGACTCTTCTTATTGAGTTGTCTTCTTGACATGCTCGAACGGGACATTGTAACTAAAACAGAATCACTTTATTAATCTTAATATAATTAAAAAGACATTTTTAGCTATTTTAATTAGTAGTTAAGTTGCTGGCCGCAAAACCGCAACGGGATTAACAATTCAAATACCCTGATTAGTGATAACCGTAATTTAAAAAAATATCTTGCGCCACACTTTAGGCAAAGCATTAGAGAATTTTATTACAATTTTAAAAGCTTTTTACCATTTGTAGCTTCACTCATTCAATTGATAGAAGTTTTAATTTTTCATTTCCATTACTTTACCACTAAATTCTGTCCACGTCAAAATGAACAAAATAATGAGTTTAAGGCAACTTTGTCATATTAGTTGTCTGTTTTTTACCCTTAATTAAAACGCTGACTCTTTTTTATATTACAAGAGGGCAGACGAGCAGGCAGCAGGCACCGAAGTGCCTACCGAGTAGACTAATAGTTGTAAGGCTTGCTTATACTATTGTTTATAAATATTAGTGAAGAGTCTGAGACCAGAATCTTATCAAGATGGCCGAGATGTTGGGAGAGCTGGCAGCAAAGAAATTAAGTTTGTAATTTATGAATATGTCTATAGAACTTTAAAAAAATAAGGCATTATTAGAGAGGAGTTATAACAGAGATGTAGTGTCCGAGTCTCGTGGTGTAAGATTTAAAAAATAATTTATAACCTGTAGAGTTATAAAATGTTTATTTGCCCTCCTAATCCCACATTGTATATATGAGCAAACTTTCAGCTCAATAGCGTATCGGGAAGTGGGTCTAATTTAGCTAGCCAGTTTTGATTACCGACAGCCTACTGCAACCTATTGGGTGTAGCCCTTCTATTTGTTCAGCCACTTTCTCTTGCTTCTACTCTTGACGTCTCTATCCCAGGTCATGGAATGAACCTTAATTATTTTTGTTTTTATTCCTAAGATTTATTGCTTCTAAACATATCTGGCTAAGTTCTGTCGTTTTAAAATATGAATCGAAATCCTCTATCTTTTAGTATAATCAATTTAGGTTAAAAATAATTGAACACACATTTAAGCCCTAAACTCTTAAAATAAATACTAGTGTTTCATGAAAATACACACTAACAAAATGGGTCCAGTTTAAAGTGTATCTAAATAATTTTAATTAGTTAAAAACACAAAACGCATACATTATATATGTAGTTATGCGCTTACCAACACATTTTGCGATTCATTTTTATATATATGAAATAAAATTATTTTACAATACATATATATACATATAGATTGTAATCAGTGTGAGTACGATGCGTGCCTACACTAATTTGGTGAGTTATAGTAATAATAAATATTTAATTATATTTACGTGGTATCAATGGATACTATAATCACACGCACTCCGAACACAAGCTTCTAATTTACAAGCTTAGTAGGAAGGAAATGGGAATATTAGACATACCTAAAAATTATTCCTAATATTTAAAAAAAAATGATATTACTGAAGTTGTGTATATTGTATTAAAAATTTGAAATTGTGAAGCGAACAGCTAAAGAAAGAAAAATAATCAAAACCAATCTTTTCTATATGTGGATGTTTTAAAAGGCGTCTACGAGACTTCATGGGAATAAATGACTTAAATTTGATTACCGTCACTACCTTGTCCTTTTTAGGTAACTAACTGTCTTTAGATGGTATTGGTTACGTCAATTGAGACAGATTAGAAGCGAGAGCATGACGCACGCATCACAATAAACTGACCTAACTCAAAAAAGCAGATTTTTGGAAAATCGCGAAAAACGTTTTGTCATTTACGAGTTATTCCGCTTATTATTCGATAAAAACGGCGTTTTCGTAACAAATTGTGTATTTGAATAATAGTTAATAAAGTGATTAATCGTATTGAAATATTATTTTATGATTTGTTTGTCTAAGTTTATGAGTTTTAGCGAGACTAACGAACGAAGATTGATTTTTATATATACAGAAGGTAAGATAATATTTGAAATCACGTGGTATGGAATAACTAAGTATATATTCATAACCTCCTTTGAATCTCAAGTTATGATAAATCTCAATTCACCTGCATTTCTTTCTGTCACGTTACGCGACGTTTTCGATGTTTCAAAAAGGTACTTATAAGTGAAGTAATAGTGAAAGTTTATTCCTTATTAGAGCTTATTAAGTAGATCAAGTCTTCTATTCTATTCTTGGTTAATAGCTATCATCTAAAAGGCTCGTATCGTCGCACTAACAGGCTCGGCCTAACAGGAGGCAACCGCGGAATACCGACTCTCGAGAAGAAACGGAAAAACTCTTAACAATAAATAAATAAAGTAGCACTATTACAAATCTAAATTTAAAACACATACTCTACTACACACTCTCACTAATTTGCACACACACACTTACACATTATATGCACTCTTAGTCTCACACTCACATACACAATTTACACATACTCTTCAAAATTTGACACATACACATACATACAACACACATACAATCTCATAATTAGTTTTTAAGAATTTATATAATTTATAAGTTTTCATGTATTTTTTTTTTCTTTGTGTATAACTTTCTAAAATAATAATGTTTAGCTGGAACATTGTTTTAGCTCTAAGTTTCTGGAGGTGGGCGTGACAACTGATACGCAGTTTTAACGAGAAACGAATGTTTGCGAAATTGTCGATCAGTATACAGTATACTTGAATATTAACTGTTAAAAAATGATTTCTGAATCCTTCTAGTAGGATCATATAAGATTTGGCTTGCTAGTTTTTTTACTTCTTAATGAAGTCCCTTATCTTTGTTTATATAATAGATAGCTTCATTGTTCTTCTTCTCCTTCATATCTTTATCCCGATTAAGTACCAGGGTCCGCTTAGATTGCAGAGGATGGGGCTGTGGGGCAAGTTAAGATGACCGATAGCCATCTGACGTCATCCCCGGACCCCTCACGATCTTTATAACGTTACGACTAATATCACCTATTTCTGTAAAAATAAATTTTATAATAATGTTTAAAATTTTGCAGCGCACGCAAGAATAGCTCGCAGATGACAGAATTTTATCCTACTTTAAATTTATCATCATATTTTGGAAAATTCACACAATATATTTATAATTTATAGCATATGTGTTATTCTGATGTATAAACTACGTTATTGCAAAGTTTTATCAAAAACCATTAGGTAGTTTTTCCGTGAAAGAGCGTCAAACATGCATCCATACATCTATACTGAGGGTCGTGAACCCAAAAATTGACAATGTTATCGATAAGCCATTTAAGATGTTAATGGCAGCTTTAAAGAGAAAGCAATTATTCAAAATTAAGCCAATATTCCTACAATTCCCTTTCCGGGTTCGAGAATTGTGTAGTGGGCGGTTGGAAGGAAAAAAATTAATTGATGTAATTGTACGCAAATGTAACAAATGCATTTCAAGGATATTTGTACAGAGAAGTAGGCTGTATGGTGTGTAAATGTGTTTATACATAAAGCGATATGTATGTATACAAATAAATATGTAGGCGAAATTTCTTATCTAAGAAAAAAGTCCTTAAAATCATTATGATATTTAAATTATCTATTAAATCTTCGACAGTTCAACACACACAGGGTCGTACTAATATCGGAGTGGTCCTTGGTTCGTTCCTCGACCTAATTGAGTTGTGGTTACGCCTAATATAAAGGATTTATGCTACTAATTAAAATTGTTTAGATATAGTTTTCACTGTACCCATTTTGAAATGTTTTTGCTAATAGACATCCGCTAAGAATAGCATTCCCGATAGGGACAAATTATAGAAATTCAAGGGCTCTCGCAAATTTACGCCTATCTTGGACAGTATAGGGGGTGTGACAATCACACCAGCTAGGGCACTCCGGGGTCGCTTACCCGTAGTGGATCGGACCAGTTATCGGACAGATAAAGGGAGATCCACCTCCTGGGAGTAAACTTTCACTGGCAGATAGGTAATATTGAGAGCTACTTTAGTTATAGAAAAGTAGCAGGGTACAGCTAGTTTCATATAAAGTGACTGTCTATCGCTATAAAACAAATAGTTGATACTTATAAAATAATATGTCATTTAAACCTAGTTTCGATGTTTTCTAGGAATCAGGCATTAATAAAAAATTCTGTAGCGTCAGGTACAATAAAAGTTGTGGAGTGATTTATAATTACAGTGATTGTTTGTCACGTATACGTTCATAATTGGTCAAGTAAGAGTTTAGTTTACGTACTGATGGTTCCGTACTGTTCATAAATTGAATTTTCATTCTATAAAAAGAGGTAAGGCATATCGAGCTTTCTGATTTCTAAAATATCTCAATGACAGAAGGGCTAGACTAAATTCTGTAAGCTGTCTGTTCAAACCTTGACACCACTGGGTTATCGTCATAGTCGCACTCACGTGCTGGTCATATCCACGCATTGGTCACACCAACGCGCTGATCACACCAACGTGTTAGTCACGCCCACGTGCTGGTCACAACCACATGATGGTCACACCCACGTACTGGTCAGACCAACGTGATGGTCACACCCACGTGCTGGTCAGACCAACGTGCTGGTCACACCAACGTGGTGGTCACAACCAAAGTGCCGATCACACCTACCTGTAATATAAGCTTTCAGGTGCGTTGCTCAGGTTGGCAGGTGAAGGAAAAATATGTATAGGTAGAGATTAACATATGGCACCAACCGCAGTGAAAGGCAAACGATGTCCCATGTCTTATCGTGCTCTGCGTGCCCTTATACCTGCACGCAGGAGCACTTAACAACTGCTTCTGATAGGGCATTTGATGTGGCTACGTTCTTGGCCGTAATAATATAGTCCTTGCCAACAAAACGAAAAAAAGAAGAAGAAGGTACGTTGCTACGGTCTCAGAATAAGACAGTCCAGACTCATGTATTTTTTACAGTTATAGTGAGTAAATTTCTCAAGTTTAACGTAGAATTTAAGGGTATGTGTATGAAATTCCAATACAGCTTACAATGGCGGTATTCCAAAGCTTAACGAATCAACTATGGGAGTCTTTAAAACATATTTAACGCACATTATTGTTTATTGTTGTGTACCCAACACAGGACTATCCTGTAAATATATGGATACATGGTATAAGTAACAATTGATTTATTGTCATGCAGGTGTCATTAGAGAAGTTCAAGGCAAGGACATGTACAATGTTTAAATAAGGATACGTGTTAATGCGCCTACAAACACAACCATACTATTAATGTCTAATGAGGGGTAGTTAAAATTATTTGACAGGTACTATCACAAAATATTACGATTAGAATAAAGAAAAAACATGGTACTACTTTACAGAAGGAATAAAAGTGCTGGCACTGGGGCATTCCTAGTAGCAGCTATGTAGACCGAGGTGGAGTGGTCTGTATTGTCGGTGACCAAGATCAGTGTTTCCCGACATGATGCCCACGCCCCACAGGGAGCAATTTGATGGTTAAGGGGGGGGGGGCAATTTAAAAATGTACTCGACACGACTTTAGCCCTTTCGCTTTGAATTTTATAAATGTAAAGCTAGATATCGCTAAAAAATTTTAAAGAAGGCAAATTCTTAAAAAAAAATTGTAAATAATTATAACTAATTTCATTTGACTTTACCAAAATATCAACTTCCTAGAACTTGTCATGTATATATCTTAAGAGAACAAAACAATTTTTAAAGGTTAAACATTAGGTATGGGGGCATAAAGATTTTAGAAATATTAAGGTGGGGCATAGCCTAAAATGATTGGCAAACACTGGGCTAGATAGATCCTTTGGCTTTCCGAAAAGATATTGAATCTTTCTGCATCTTGTACCGACTGTTCCAAGGAATTATACTTCTAACATGTATAAATTTATTCTCTAATGAGTGACAATTAAAAAGGTTTAGAAAGACAGTTTCGAAGTTATTTACTGACATATACATACCGCGCCAAAAATGGAGGATAGCTATTTAATATTGTAACCGCGTGTCCATTAGTGTGAACTTTAAATTCTCTGGTAGCGATTCAGTGTAATCGTATCCCAAGCGTATTTCGCCAACGTCTGTCTTTCGTGTCTTGCATTTAATTTGTTTATAATTATTCACTATTAGCTTAATGCCGTGACTTTGCCCCTTTACTTTGGCGAACAACTTTTTCATGTTACATAAAAGAGGCACGAGCTGATGGTTCACCCGACTGTGTTTATCCACTTCCGAAGGTACGACGACCAAATAGCTCCCAGACAGTCTTCTTCACAGCGTTATCCCGATCTACCGGGTTCGCTTAAATTACAGTGGATGTGGCTGGGGGGTGAGATAAGATGACTGACTGCAGTCTGACGTCATCCCCGGGACCCCCTAAATCTCACAATCTCACGACCAATATCACTCAGTGATATTAATCGGGACCTTGCGAAGCTTGGGGTAGATGAGAGGTTTTGAAAGCCAATGGATCACCCACCTATGGTACACGGTCGCGGTAAGAACTGTTTAACCCAGAGATCGACTCAAATGCCGATAACTGATTAAGTTATGCCCTCCTCCAAATAGCTCCCAGGTGTTGCCTTTTAAAAATTAGAATGCTTGTTCCTTGAAGGTCCTTAGGTTCTATCGGATTGGTTTACCAGAATCCTATATATTACTAGCTGTGCCCCACGACTTCATCCGCGTGGTCCACCCTTATCATTTAGGAGTATGAAAAATAGCTAGTAGCCGATTCTCAGACCTACTGAATAATCATATAAAATTTCATAAAAATCGGTCAAGCCGTTTCGGAGGAGTACGGTAATTAACATTGTGACACGAGAATTTTATATATAAGATAATCCTATATATATAAACTTCTATATTCTTAAGTGAAAAGTTTATTAATATCCAAGTAAAATAGGCACGTGAAAGCTTTAATTGAAGTTTAGGTACTGGTTAAAAAATATGGACTTAAAAATACTAACTAATTATTTTGAAACCTCAGGCAGACTGCAGACAGACTGCATTTTTTAAAATATAAATCATTACATTGTATTTAATTGCCGATTCATAACACGAATCAACATTTGTACTTTGGCCTAAATAGCAATAGAGGAATACAATATTAGTACATTTTCACCCCTTATATACTTCTCAGAGGCAACGGATTTGAAAATCTCTTGGTATAAAGGTTTTTTTTTAAAATTAAATTACTTCCAATAAATTCCGCTTTATTCGCAAATTTATACGATGCTATTCACATACCTACACTAATTTTCAACTTTCTCTCCAATAGCATTATCGTTACAATAATCGGTATTTTTAAACAAACAGTTTATCAAAGACCGTTTTGGTTTTATAACAAAGTTGATGTCAAAGTGAACTTTGAATACAGTATTAAATAATCTGAATATCGTGTTATGCTATCCGTAACTATCTTATCAAAAGCATTACAGCTCAGTAAGCAATTATATGTGCCCCCATCTATGCGATGTTATCTTACCTTTTTAATGTAAATAATGGTTTAAAAGACGAAAACCTCGCAAACGCAATGGTGCTCAAAGTATATTATTTTTAATTTTTTGAGTTTGAGGAAATGTGTTGGGTGTTTACGGAGTAAAGTTTAGTTAATAGCGAGGTATTTAATAAGTATTTTATATTATGTTTTCAAAGGGCTCCAAAAATCTTTCTTTCTTAAAAAAACCCGTTCTGACAATTTGAAGTCAGGTTTTTTTAAGAAAGAAATAAAGAAAGATATTTTTATATTTATGTTCATTACTTCAAAACTTTCGAATGCCTGAAGCGATTTTAATGATTCTGACAATCAGAAGTCAGGTTTTATTTGTTAAAATTATAATTGTTATTTTTATTGTCCCCAGGCTGTGGAAATCGTCCCAATGAATACTAGACCCAACGCCCCAACCCGCCCAATTTTACCTTTTTGTGCGGAACCCGTACAAAATCAACCATCTAACAGTGAAAATCCCGTCCAATTCGGTTAAGCCGTTGCGGAGGTTACCCGAAACAAACAGAAAGACAGACAGACAAAAATGTTGTAACTTGCTTTTTTGCTATAGGTATCGTATATCTTATTTTTTTTCACTAAGTGCATATAATCATATGCTCTTAGTAAAAAAAAAATATTTCTATCTTACAAACGGTCCCTTCAATTTCATTTATACTGGATGCGACTATATCCAGATGCCAAAAATATAGATGCAAAAAAAAACTAAACACGTCGAACATATAACCTCCTTTTTGTTAAAGTCAGTTAACAATAAGAGTGAATTATTGGATAGTGATCACTAACACTCACCTTCACTGCCAGTGTTCCCTCCCCTGCCTAGCCAAATCTGGTATGATCCTGCTAGTGTGGCTTTAGATGTCCTTTCTAGTAATGACATAATGAAATGAAACCCGTAAAGTGTTTGGTTTCTACTCTGAAGTTGCTGGGCTGCGTCTCCGCGTCGATGTCTTAACAAGAATTTTTTTTTTATTTTTTTTTTATTTTTAAGAATATTAGGAATACTTTTTAGTTATGTCTAATATTCCCTTTTCCTCTCCTAAATTTAAATTAAGAACTTTTATTAGGAGTTGGTGTGACAGTACCCCAACGGCGGTGGAGTTTGGACCGGGTACCTTGCGGATTTCAGTCCATACCTTCACTGACAAATTTTGTATCTGAGTTTTTCTGCAAATTTATTTATTAATACGTGAAGAGTAAATTGCGCGGACGGAGGAGTATGGAATTTGACACAATTATATTTTATAATTTTTTTTTGAGGAAGGTGTTCGAATAATACATATTTTGATAAAATAAGCATTATAAATATATTAAAATAAAACCACACGCACACCAATGCCAAACAATTTACACACACATGTTTACATTTTACTATAAGATGGTGTCAAAGCGAAGTCATGACGACCGTATGTAAATTAGCTAATTGTCAAATTCAAATGATATTTTATTAAAGTAGACTTTTACAAGCTCTTTTGAATCGTCAAATATTTTAAAAGCTACCAGGCGCTTTGTGACCGCTTTTCATATTAGATAAAGTTCATCAGGGTTGCTCAAAGGGCACCATATGACATAATGCTTTGAATATGTGCGCAAACTTTGTACAAATATTTGACTGACCACACATCACAATGATCAAACAAGTGTTCAAATATTTGATGCTATAGTCTGGCGCCGGATAAAGCGTATTCTATATGAAATCACTATTACTTCCGTGATAAATTCGGACGTATAAAATACAAATTTAGCAGAATCTACCACTTAGATCCGCTATTGAATAGTCGTGTTATCCCATATCTTATTTTATCCTAAATAACGACAATATTTTCAGAGCGGCAGAGCGAAGGAATGTTTGTATAATTCTCAGGGTAACAGATATAGCTCAATGTTAGAACGTAACGCTTTATTGGATGAACTCTGGAAACTTAAAGGCTTTCCCGACGTAATATGGCTCCAAAAGTGCGACGTATATTAAATTCATTTCAAAAATATTTATGCACTTTTCAAGATTATTACGTCAACAATACAAGTGATGAAATTCAACAGATAGAGCTCAATGTTAGAACGTAACGCTTTATTGGATGAACTCTGGAAACGTAAAGGCTTTCCCGACGTTATGTGGCTCAGAAAGTGCGACGTATATTAAATTCATTTCAGTAATATTTATGCACTTTTCAAGATTATTACGTCAACAATACAAGTGATGAAATTCAACAGATATAGCTCAATGTTAGAAGCGGAATATTACTGTACTACAATAGGAGTTGTATTGCGCGTCTTCTAACAGATGGCGTTGATCGCCAAAACATAATGTAATCATAATAAATTTATTTACAATTTATTACTTTCCGTTGTAAAATAGTTTATATACGTAATAATATGATTACATAATGATATTTTAACTTTTTTATATAAAAGTTGTAAAAAAATGTAAACACCTGATGCCTGGTGTTAGTGTTATGTGCCGTGCACTTTGGATTTTCTATTTTATTATTATTATTATTTAACATTTCTCTTTACCAATTGTTTAGTAACTTTTCACTCTTAACTATTTCTGCTACACTCAAGGGTAACTGGAAGATATCTCTTTTAGTGATAGCTCAAAAGGTTACTTAAAAATACTAAAAAATAAAGGGGATTGGCCAATAGCAGACGAGCCAAAATTCATGTGAGACGTTTGCTGTTTCAGATCGGCTCGAATTTAATAAATAAGCATTGTAATTCATATTAATTGCACAATAGTTTCCTTGATTTGTCCACATATTAATTATAATTAATCATGCATAATCTACGTGTAGAAGTCAACATGTGCACATGTGAATGAATTATAAAACGCGTGATATTGATCGGTCAACCTATTGGCGTTACTTTCAGATAACATCTCTACCGCGCATACATAGCTACATTTCATTTTATTATATAGTAGCAGACCTAACAGACGTTGTCTTGTCCGAACCTTGTGTACTATTTGTGTTTTAATTCTACTTATCCAATGAAAATATTGACTAGAACTTTCTTTGTACTGAAAACAATGTTCTTAACATTCAACGGTTTCTCGATCTTATCTCTGTTTCTGCTCAAGGATATAAGTTAGTCCGTGATCAAAGAAATACTTATCACTTGTAGTATCAACTGATACTACGTAAATAATGTTAATATTCATTATAATTATATCTCACCAAAATAATGTACGCACGCGTCGTACTCACACTGATCACAGTTTACTTAAATAGTTGTTACCAAGTCAACGGTCGTAACACAATTGTACTGTTCATTTTTTTTTTCTGATCGTGTAATGCTGTTGGTCAGAGTGACCTTTACAGCGTCAACCACTCTTACGTGTTGCGGTGTGATAGAACAAAATGCTTTACCTTATTCAGACTTGATACGCGCTTGCCGCGAGGGTAGCGTTTTTTAGTAATATCTTATGTAATTATATAGTTTTTATTTCTGACTGAACCGGGTACCTAGCGGATTTATTCCACCTCACTGTTATGCTATCGAAGCTAATTTTAGATAGTTTTAGACACCTTATAGTCTATTAAGGTAATTCGTTTAACATACAACATTTTTTTAAACCTATTTTTTCTACAGCAGGGCATAGGCATTTCTACACTCATTCTGTAATGTTTTTTCTAAAGCTATGTGCTGCCAATCTCTTTTAAAACGATCCAAGTCGTTCCTCCATCTCATTCTTGGTCTGCCGCGAAGTAGTTTCCGATCAGGGGGCCATAAAGTGAAGATTTTGGCCTAAAGATAAGATAAGACGACATGGGGCAGACGTGTCCAGCCTCGTACTTTAGCTTGGCCGCTGTTTGGGCCACATCGGCGATTTGTGATTGGGAGCATAGTGTCGCATATTAGGAAATATAGTATGTACGTGCATATTTATATATTTTTGATGATTCTTATGTATGCTGTTTTATAATATTTCAAACGAATTTTGCTCTTTATTGTGCGTTGTATTTATGTGTAGAAACATTACTGGTCAATGTATTAGTTTTATTAGCATTAAGTTTAAGAATAACATATACTGTATGTTTCCCTTAAAAAAATAAAAATAAAATGTCATCCGTTGTTATAACACGACCAATTTGAGTAGACTACTAGAGTTCCTTCAAATTCAATTATAATAAATGTCAAAAATGGACCATTAATAAAGTCATATTTTGCGATTTTTTTTTACTCTTGCCCCGTCCTTGTCACAGGTTGTCACATTTTCGAAGCACCCTCCCCATTGGTGTGACATCATACAATCAAGAAAACCGCATTTTTTTCATTCTTGTATCTATTATGTTAAAAATATTTAAAAAAAAATTGGTATGTTACATCACAGACCTTTGGATCGCCTTTGCCTGTTGTCACACAATGTCACATTTATGTGATACCCCGTAAATGAAGTCGCAGGAAGCAGTAAGTCTATAAAAGTAATTCATTTGCCATATCATAAAATTTAAGGACCGATAAAATCACTATGCCACCGAAAATCAAATTTGACCCACAAACAAACGGATTGATAAATTTTAAATGTATTAAATCGTATCACCCGTTGCTATAACGCGACCAATTTGCAAAGATCCCCAAGCTCCCTTAAACTTCTCTTCTACTCGGCATATTGATGGAAAATGTGGGGTCTGGATAAAATGGTGCGAGCCACCCTTAAACCACACTCACATTTCGTACACGCGTTAAACACACTTCCAAAGGTTATGGGAAATACGATAAATATTTGGAAATAAATTTCATTTAAATAGATTTGTTTGGAAGGGAGGAGATGTCACTGAGATAGATCTGTTAGACAATTGGGGTTTAAATGGGATAATTTGACAAATGGATTGGTAAGTAGTGAGTATCGATGTAAGAGTTCAAGGTATATGTTTCAAACAATAGGTCGTCTGCCTGGCCTAGTACCAGGATAGGCTTATATTGGATGTGGGGCGAGTTAAGATGACCAACTGCCGTCTGACGCCATATCCCCATAAACCCCACAATCTCACGACTAATATCACTCAATGACATTAACCTGTTCCCACTGTTTTACGTGTCTCCCGGAAGTAAGACTTTTTAATTGTTTTTTGTGGCTTTTAAAATATTGTATAATACAAAAGAGTTTGTAAATGTTTATTTGAATGAAAAATCTTTTGAATTGAATGGTCTTCTTCTTTACTCTTCTTTTTATACTTCTTTCCTCGCCGAACATCTTTGTAGGATGAGTCGTCGGTTTTGGTGTTTCCAAACTTCTTCTTATTCTTCGAAAAAGAAGAAAATAAGATAAGACAAGAGCTTTGTCTATATATAAAAAGGGCAAACGGGCAGGCGCCATTCCCTTGAGTGATTATGAGAGGGCCCGTAAATGTTTTACCGGCCTTTGAGGAATGAGTATGCTCTTTTGTTGATGGTCCCTAAGACGTATCAGTAAGGTCGTATCGCTTACTTCACTTCACACAGCACGCATTTCTCAAAGGCCGTCAACGCTTCTGCGAGCCTTCTATAGGACACATATTATCCATAGGCAAAGAAGAAGGTGAAGATACGTAATGGTAGTCTTTATAGGTCATTGCGTACTGAGAGTATTCTGAGGAGGTCATAGCTTAATAATAAAAAATATCGCTAGGTTAACTAGCTCTCACCACGGCCGGATGATGGATGGGCGACCCATTGTAACACTTGTTTTCAAATATCCGACCAGTGGGTCCCGATTAATGGTAACTGTGTGAAATTATTCGTGAGATTGTGAGTGATTGTGGTCTTATCTCGCCCCACAGTCACATCCTTTGCAATTTAAGCGGACCCTGGTACTAGACATAATAACGCTAGGAAGAAGCGTACTGAGAGTATTCTTGAATGGTACTTGTCAATGGGCCTTGGTGGTCACTTATCAACCGGTGAACATACAGAGCGTGCATCTCGTATAAAAAATCCAATCGCCTAAGTGGTGAAGTGAGCGAGGGTCGGGGGATGGAGACGTCACGCGAGCGTCCGCACACACTGTCCTGCGCTTAACTAATGTGAGTGAAAATAGGCGGTGATTGTTGGGTAGCGTCAGCAGAAAAAATGTGGCGTTTAGCTTAGAGGCGTTTAACTTTTCGAAAATTGATACGCGAACAGCCAGTGTCACATTTAATAAAACTTTTAGCTTTGCTCAATGGTAAAAGGGATGGACTTAAATCTGCAAGGTATCCGGTTGAAGCCCCAACGCCGCTGAGGTATCATCGCGCCCATACATAAGCTTTTAATCTAAGTTTAGGGGAAGAAACGATCATGCTAGACAACTTAACAAGTATAGCCAATATTCTTGAAAAAAGTAATTTACATTTTAATATCGGTTCTTGTAAAATAAACAGATTATTGAGTCGTTGCGATGTTATAATAAAGTTATTTTGTACAAACCATTAGAAAAAAGCGTATGAATTGAAATAAATAGGTCACAAGAGACAAGTAATACGCGTAGAGTGCGACGAGATATAGAGAGATTATATTATAATAGTATATAATATATATATAGTATATATGGACATTTATAATTGCTATAGTTAGGTAGTGATATGTATGTCTGATTCTTGAATAATTTGATTTCATTTTTGTAATGTTTTTTTTATGTTACAAGGGGCAAACGATCAGGCAGCAGGCACCTAATACCTACCGACGCCGATGGACAGCTGCACGACCAGAAGGCTAGCAGATGCGTTGCCGGCCTTTAATAACGAGTTTAGGCCACCGGGAAGTCTCACAAACCTCCAGGATGGCGCTGATGTTGACAAATGGTATGGTATGAGTGTAGCAATGGTAAATGAATTGTCCAAAAATAACCTTTAAAATTTACCATGATGCTAATGTTGTGCCTCTTTATTTACGTAATTCGACAGACATTTTTAATGTACAGATATCAGTTACTCCTTTATATAGTCTCCGCGGTTTAGTGTCTTATTCATAGAAGAGAGAGACGGCACATGGTCAATATAAACGACGGCAAAAACATTCGCTATCACTTTCACTCAATATTTTTTCTTAAAATTAAACAAACAGAAGGGTAGATTACTGTTTTAAACAGGAAGAATACTTAACATTGTTTAGTACATTATAGACAAAAATTAAGTAATATCACAGATACTAATACCTCAAGGCTGAAGTGTAAGACGTTAAGTTTAACTTTGCTTACAGACAACAAAGTTATACATCTCAGCACCATTCGCCAAGTGCTATGCTTAAGTACTTTAAATTAATAAGGAAAGTGTATTTAATGTTTTGACAACAAGACGTCGGAGCTTTACGTAACAGTATATTATGCCTGAACACTAAGACTGGCTTAATTTAGTCCTGAAGTCCTTTTTTATCAAGATGCAATGGTCGTCAGGCAAATATGCCTTCTTTTTTATTTTTTTTACCTAGTTCTTGTATAATTTCTGCTACCGCCAATAATGAAAAGTGCATACTTAATTTCAAGAGGCTGGCAACGATTTGCGTACTTTGTGAGACTTCCCGGTGGCCTAAACTCGTCATTAAGGGCCGGCAGCGCATCTGCTGGCCTTCTGGTGGTGCAGATATCCATGGGCGCCGGTAGGCACTTCGGTGCCTGCTGCCTGCTCGTGTGCCCGCTTATAACTTAAAAAAAAGTACTTGTAATAAGTTAATTGCGTATCTTTGTAAACGCGGTCAATTTTTTTTTCATAAATTCTTTGCGCACCGCGTAAACTTTCACCGTCACATAACATCTCATAATATTCGAGGTTAACATAACTTATTTGATGTTTTGTAGCCATTTCTTTTATTAATAGAATACGAAAACATCATGGAAAATATTTTAATATTAAAAGTTACATTAAATATTTTATCTGTCAATGTTGAATCATAAGCCATAAGATTGCATTAAAAAGTTTAAATTCTCAAAAGCGGGTTGACATGAGAGTTAACATGAGAAATAATTTAATATGGTTGTGAAGTATTCTTAAATTTTCTAATATTCTGCGCAATTTTCTTAATATTTTCTTTTACAAAAACCGTCGTCAGACAATAACCAACACAACAAAAAATGGTTTAGTGAAAGGGAAAGAGATTATAGACATTTGCATAAATGTGATTTTTTTATCCGTGTTATTCTGTACTGTTATTGAATTATTGCTTAGTAATGTTCGACTATATATGTTAAAAAACATCATACATTTTTTTTAAATAAAATTGGGCAGAAACTAGCGATTTTTGTCCGTCTGTTTGGTCCGGGTAATCTCCGAAACGGCTAGGCCACTTGTAAAAAACGGTTTTTAATTGGTTTGGCTACATATGACTATTAATAAAAATATTTATTATTATTAATATTTTTATATCAAAAATAATTAATAGAACCACGCGTTATTCCGCGAAGTAGGAAAAAATACACTGAATTTACCTTTGAAATATTTTTGTACGTGATAGTTATTTATACAATTTTCGTATGTCTAATAGTAGCAAAATACTTGAGTTACAAAAACATTAGTGGCCACAAAAAACCGATTGACAAACAGAGAGAAGCCACTGAAGTGTATTATTTACCAGCACTTTCCCCCTACTTTGCTCGCGTTAAATTGATGGGTGACGGAGACTTTCTCCTTTCCCTAAATAGCAAAAATTAATCTGCGAAGGGCTTCGAATACATGTCTATGTAAAGGGAATTCTGAACTTGGTGAACCTGGTTTTTTTAATTATAAGTTTACTTGATTATAGATTGGTTCCCATTATTAAGGCTCCCAAGTAAAGTGTCGTATGTCCAAATTCCCAACTTTACAGTACAGCGTTACTAACATGTAAATTAAAATGAAATCGTCACTATTTAATATAATTTTGTATGCAAATATACATTCAATGATGACGGTTACATTATTGTATACAAAAATATATTATGCAGTGACGATTATATTACAATTTAGTTGTTTGTAACGTTCTACTATAAAGCTGTGTTTACGCATCCCTTTCGACACTGAACCTGATACACAAATACAGTCTCGACTGGGACTGAGGGACTCGCAGACTTAATGCCGAAACCCTAATTAAAAACCAAGGGATACTCTCTCTCTCTCTCTTCGCCATGATGAGAGGCTTCTCTGGATCACTGGCTTAACATATTAACCTGACATTATAATAAAACTCATTTGTACTATTCAATAACTAAACAGTTTAGTGGAAAAGTTTAATATCTACCATCTTGCTTAGACATAAAAAAAAAGATTGAAGATCGTTACGATTTGTAATAATAATAACCTCATAAAGAGAGGGTTCTAGGAATAAGTAATAGGGTTAATTTTTTGACATGACGTCTTATTCAGTCGTCTTAAATCGATTGTATCTTATTGAAGTGAAAACTGGGGCGGTGCGTACTTGTTGAGATGGGGAAAATTAATTGGTTTTATGTCATCAGCACGAAACGTTTTTTATGACTATTTTACTATAAAAGGGCGCTGGAACTAGTAGAATCTGAACGTCTATGAAAGTTTATGAAATAATTGGATACCCATCCAGGGCAGCATTTCACATGCGGTTGTCGAAATGTCGAAATGTCACACGAAGGAGCGCGTCTACTACACCGATGACGCGGACCAAGCAGTTGGTCGCTTCGCCTTAAGGCAAGTTAAATGAAATAAATATATAGCTTAAATAAGAAAATAAACGATAAACAGAAAGAATCGCTATACAAGGGTCAATTTTATTTTTACACGTAAAAGACTTTTTATAAAGTGCCGCTGGAGCGTTTGTCAACGTCCCTCGTTTTGAGACGGATACAAAAAGGTCCAGTTTAGCTGGACCCGTCGTCGGGATCTCGTTGTTCAACCTTTGTCGGGTTTTAGACCATCGGGCCGGGATGTAGGGGTCACGTTGGGGTGGTTACAGGACGCGGGAGTCGTTTGTCATGTCAGATGCTGGTGATACGGCCTCATTCTGGCTGATGAACGGAGATTTGTGCAATACAATCTATGAATATGCTTAAATGGATGATAAATTGACGAGCTCCCCTAATAATAATTCTAAACTCTCCGTACAAACGCTAAAAACGATCTTTGGAGTAAGGCTCTCTCGGCCAGAGTCTGGATTCATCCGACGTTGACAACCTGCTCCAAGTAGGTATTAATGTTAATGATGAAATTAGAATTGAAATTATTCAAAATAAAACTTATTTGCCTGAGAGAATGAAAATAAAATACCAAAAAAAAAAAATGCCTCAACATCACAGGCGTATAAAAAACCGCTGTATAAAATATGCAACTTGTAAAAAAATCGACCCTACCTTTGATTTTTAAATGGAAATTGATCCGAATAATGAAATAAGTACAATTTGTAAAAAAATAATAAGATGTTATCTTGATAACTTTAGCAAAAGTCCATATAACACTTTTTTTAAGTCTATGCCCACGGTTTTAAGATTCAATTGCATCATCTTGATGCCGTCCGCGGATTTTGGGCTGGGGGGGGTGTCGCGCTCGCTCCGCCCACCTACCGTCGTAACACAAAAGATCAGTCATTTGTACGACTACGCCACTCCTTATGGCGATTCATGTTAAGCGGGGAGATAATGAATTACAAAAAATAAATACAAAATGTATTCCTAATGTACCAAGATTATTGTTTCTTTTTTAAATCTTTGTATTATTATTTGTCAAAAATTAAATTGTGGTAATGTTTGATGTTTTGTTACTGATGACTGCTCTAAATGTTGTTAGGAGACAATGATAACTGTGCCGTGAATATATCAAGTTTAAATTGAAACATATTCTTAAACAAGTATTCTAATGCGAAGACCGAGTTAGCGACATTCAAAACCTTATGTGTACTGAACTCGGTCTAGCAGAAAAATGAACGCAACCCGAATGCTACACCACCGTCACCAAACCGCAGCGCGCGCAGAGCGGCCCTACCAATGACCACCGTAGAGTCAATTTCGGGACAATGCTTCGGTTTAAAGACGAACCGTGCGTCGAGGCGTCGGTGGTGGACCATTCTGGGTCGTCATTGCTCCGATGTTTATACTCATGGAAATTAGGATCGTAGCCAAGTCAGCCGGGCGTGAGTGCGCAGACGACGTATGTCTAAGCAGCTCACCGATGACGTCGCAGTCGTGCTGCTCGCGGTCGGACAGCTTGCGCGAGGTCTGGCTGGGCACCTCCGGCAGCAGGTTCACCGGCTTTTGGGGGGTCACCGCCTTGCTCTCGGGGCTGCCGTTCATCTGCGGAATCAAAACGAAGGAAATATGAGGCCGAGTCGGCACATACGCGAGTGCTGGCGTAGAGAGGTAGGTCCCTGAGCGCCAGCGAAACGGCCACAACCCCAAACGCGTCGTTCCAAACGAGCTGTAGCTCGTCCCTGAGCATTATCGATTACGATTCCGAGTGACAGTCTCGGTTGCCTTCAGGCTCTGTTCGCCGCAGCAGGGCACACTAGTGTCGCGACCGACTGCGACGGCCGGCGAGCAGTCGGCAGCACGGGTCCGGTCCGGTCCGGTCCGGTTCGGTCCGGTCCGGCACCGGGGCACGTACCTGCGGCGCGAACTCGGGCTGCGGCGGGGAGCGCTCGCCGCCCGACGTGATGGCCGGCACGCCCTGCAACGAACGCGCGCGTCACCAAAATCCGTCTCTTTGCCGGCGACGTCAAATTGTACCCCCTCCGAGAGTAAGAAAATCTATACCTAGTCGCACCAACGTATGGAAATATTTATGTACTATGCCAGATTACGTCCATTTTGCCACTTCGCATTTCATATTAGTCGTAACTGCTAAATTTCAAATTTATAGTTTTATAATCTATCCTAAACGCACTTGTCACCGACGAAATCAAATGCCATCGTATGCGCCGACTGCTAGAATATAATTCTATTCACCACTAGAATATAATTCCTTCCGCGACTCTCGCTCTCGCTCGCGGGGCTTCTGCAGAAGCAACCGCTAACCGCCAAACGACGCAACCGTACGGCCTCTCGGCCCAAACGACCACAATTACAGTCGTGCAGGTCAGGGTGCGTTTCTCTTACCTTTACAGCTGCCTTTTTAGTTCTCATCGCGTCTATCGGCAAGTGTATTAGAGGAAATTTAGGACCCAGTAATACCTACTTCGCAAAAACATAAAGGCACTTAGATTCAGTCCACTAAATATGTTGGTTGGGAATCTTCCATAAAAACCCACTAATAAATAATCATGTCCTGCTTAAAATTTGGTCTTCGATCGCAACATTTAAAATGATGACGGCTCGTAATTGGTATGTTGCCATGGTGAATGTAGATTTAACCAGCTTTTGAGCTTTGCTACAACTATCGATAGTTGGCCCTCACCTTAGCAGCGGTTAGTAGCAGTAACTTTTGTAATCTTGTTTAAAGAGGAATTAGAGGCGAATAAATTAACCAAGTTTAATACGAAAGTTTGAAAAAAATAATTTCGACCATTGCAATATTTATATCCTACTCCTACCTATCTACTATCCCACCCGGCAGACATCGTTTTGCCTGAATTTTGGCTCGCTTGTCATTATTTGTTTCTAAAGATAGTGTTTGACATTCGTAATCTGCGTTTTTACTCGGAAATTTAAATGGGACCGCTTCAGCGGTGGCGGAAACACTATGACCTCTTATCGCGATTCCCGGGTCATAGGTGGTGAATTTAGTGTCCCGTTTATACAGATGCAGTTTATACAGCAAATGCGACGGAGAACGATCAGAATAAAAAATATCATCACTACCTACCAGTCGTATATCAAAGACCAAACGACCGGTATTGAATATTTTACTGTACACGATTTCAACGACTAAAAAAATCACACACAACGCCAGGCAACGTTACCGAATCAAAAATATGACTCTACCAAACTAATGAATCGTTAATCGTATTGCACGTCAACCACAACACACCGATGAAGGTAAAAAATAAAGAAAAGCAATCAGACCTTTAAAGGATTTGAGAATGAATTAAAAATGAATCAATGGTAATTATTCGTTATAATGTATATTATGCGAATGTATCCTGCACGGGGTCGCGGGTGGAAAGTCGACATGGGCGCCCACGGCCGCCGCGCTCACCTGCGCGCGCGCGCTGCGCAGCCCGCAGTGCGCCAGCAGCTGGCGCGCCAGCAGCTACAACAGGCGAGTTAGTACTGGCCGCTGGCCGCTCCCTTCGCGACCAATTGCTCGGTTCGTTCGTTATAGGGGGTTTGGAGCTACTACGCGAGGGCCTCCTTCTCCTTCGACCTTTCCCAGCGTCCACTCAACGCGTCGTCGACACTTTGACGGCCGGAGGAGGACCGAAATATTTTTAAATATTTTCTACCAGTACAGTGCACCGTTCGTTATGCTATACGTACCGCAATAAATTAAAAACACCATCCCTTACTCGTAATATAATACTCTCCTATCGACGAAATCTCAACGGGTATACACCAATTTTGTAAGCAAATTGAATAAATAATAATAAAAATTATATCTATTACGTATGAAATAAATCTTGTCAAACAAATATTTTGTAACATTATTTACAAAATTAGTAACGTGGACCAGTTAGATGTGTTAGCAACGGCGGCGAGTTTTAATCCTATGCTTAAATATTGAACACCCCGCGTGCCCAATGCTTGCAGGCGGGAGGACTCAATTTGACTTGGCCTTCGAAAATTTATGCCCCATATAATCGCATTTTCCTGAAGTATATAATATTTTAGTTAAATAAAATTAATCCATTAAACAAGGCATAGGCAATTTTTTGAACAATTATCTACAAGCGACTCGAATCTTGACTGCTTTCAACCCAAAAGGCCCTTGCCGCCTGGCCCGTGCGCGACTGTGGGCGGGAGTTATTTATTTATTTTTTAAGCAATATTTTATTGCTTTTTCAGTTCTAGTTATCTTTCTGGTGCGATTCTTAATAAAGTATTTTCATTTAATTTCAAAATCGCTTTTTAAAAGTATCCGAGCAATGAGAAAAGATTATTTAACACGTAAAATAAGCCTATGGGCTTAGTTTCTGGATAAAATATGACTAAAAAAAAAATCAGACTCCTAAACCTTTTATATATAACTTTTTGTCACTCCGTACAAAACTTCGAAGAAGAAGAATAGTATTGTACCAATGAGGTATAATTAAAAAAATAATATAAGACGCCCTTACTACGCCGCTCGCTAGCGACACCCCGCTTCTCCCTCAGTTCGTCCCGGGAGTGCATTTCCCAGCGTGAAAAAGCTGGTCAAACAACATAACAAAGATTTGATGACGGCTGCTTATCAGAATCTCACACAATATCAGTAATAAATAAAATAATTAAGTTATTTTTTGGCTATACTTATTAAACAAATAAATGAGTAAGTGATGAGTGAAATAGGAATTTTTATTTGTCCTAAACCTGGACTAGAGTGTGAAGGGAAAACGAACCATCATCGTGCGTCCACGCTAGTATGTCCATGCGTTCCGTACATACTTAGTCAACTTTCTTTTAATCTCACGTAGTAGGGATTAATTGGTTTTTTTCATTAGTTTTTTGTGCTGTAATAATAGCATAAAGTTCAGCTAGTTTTAACACCGATACTCTTTGCTACTTTTTTCAATAGCAAATTGGCCTTTTGTTTAACTTGTTGGTATAATCACAGTTTCTTTTTATATTACAGTCGGTATTGGAATCTTACTATTCATGTAATTATATTTAATATTTGTTATTATCTAAATAGCATTCCACTTATAAGTGGATAAGATATATCATAAGAAACATTAGATGTTTTATGAAGCGACTATGAACAGGTTTGAATTTTCGAGATGACTTTAATAAAGGCTATAAATTGTATTAAGCTCTACATTATATATAGGTATATATATATATTTTATGTTACAAGCAAACGAGGGACAAAAGGGCAAACGAGCAGGCAGCAGGCACCGAAGGTGTTGCAAAAAAAAAACAAATTTAAGGCAGTCTAAACTAGGTTCGTTTGTACTATTAATTAACACTGTTTGTTCGTATAGTTTGAACTGAAGGCTTTAAATGAAAGCTCGCATTTGGAAATGTTAAAGGTCACAAACTTAGTCCTACTTTTATAACTGACTAGCTGTGCCCGCGGCTTCGTCCGTGTCCAATTAGGTAAAAAAAATAATTCAATTTTAGCGCGATGATATATTGCCTATAGCCTCCTCGATAAATGGGCTATGTAACACTGAAAGAATTTTTCAAATCAGACCAGCAGTTCCAGAGATTAGCGCGTTCAAACAAGCAAAGTAACTCTTCAGCTTTATATATTAGTACTAGCTGTATCCCTCGACTTCGTCCGCAGAGGCCACAAATTTGCAGTCTCATATAGCCTCCGTCAGAACAGCTTTATTGTACCAATTTTAAGGAAATCTTATATACTATACTAATATATAAATCTGAAGATTTTTTTTTTTGCTTGAACGTGCTCATCTCATGAACTACGGGTTCGATTTGAAAAATTCTTTCAGTTTTAGATAGCCCATTTATCCTGGAAGGCTGTATATCATCACGTTAAAGTTGGATGTATTTTTTTACCTAATTTTACGCGGACGAATTCGCGGGCACAGCTAGTGTAATAGTAGTGTAATAAATAGAAGAAATGAATGTCAAAAATTATTACCGGATTAGCCCTAAGGCAAATTATACAAATACTTAGAGCATCATCTAGTCAATTGACCTACTCTTTAATATTAATGCTAGCACTGGCACATAATCATATTGAGTTATTATTTAATAATCCACCCGTATTTATATAACTAGGCTGGGCAAGGCTGGCATGGCTTGCAAGGCAGGCAAGGCTGGCATGGCTAGCTTGGCAGGCAAGGCTGGCATGGCGCGCTTGGCATTGCCTTGCCTCAGCTTGGCTTGGCCTGGCTTGGCCCGGCTTGGCTTGGCTTGACTTGGCTTGGCCTCCGCTATCCCCTAGATGGCGTCACATTGGGTGGCTCGGCATAGTCAAGCCTTGCTCACTAGGTGGCGTTACAGTTACAATATTAAAAAGCGAAACTGAGTTTTGATCTATTGACTAACTTTGTGAAGATCTTGAAGTGTTTGTTTGTAACGTCAACATTAATATTATATTTTACAAAATGCATACATACCGTCATATAATATCTTATAATTTAACAAAGGTGATAGACACACAATTATGTAATATTATTCACGTATTAAGTAATACGTTTTTCATTCTGTAGGTCATTTAAATTTCACAAACATTTGAATATAATTTATTCACATTGTAATAATATAAGCGTACAAGCATTTAGCCAACTATTCGTGTTGCAATCTTCCATAAAACGAGGCCGCGTCCCTTGGGTCCGAGCAAATTGAGGAAACCTTTTTGTAATACGCCTTGTACCGTCCACTGGACGTCATAACATTGTAGTAGATTTTTATTGTGATATTAGTCGTAAGGTTGAAGAGATCGTGGGGGTTCCGAGGATGACGTCAGATGGCAATCGGTCATCTTAACCCGCCTCACAGCTACATCCTTTGCAATCTACGCGGACCCTGATACTTAACTGGGATAACGCTAGGAAGAAGAGAAAGAATTCATTTCAAACATTTAAATTTGCTTTTAAACAATTAGTAAGTAACTAGTTCGTAACTAATTTGTTAGTTATTAACTAATTTAAGTAGTTGTTGTATAATAAAGACAACATCCAAACAAAAACGGGACAGTCTAAAATATAATTGAGGCTCAATCCACCTACATTTACAACACTATTAATAGGAACTTAAATATTTATCCCCTAAACACAAGACTTTCTGCACTAAAAGAGAATAACATAGTTTGTGTGTATAGAAGTAACACTTCTTTTACTAAAAATTAAAAAAAAAATAAAGTCTGTACAATGGACATCAGTTTTCGTCATATTTTATGACTTTCCTAAAAATATTCCTCTTCTTTAATATTCTAAAAATATTCGTCTTTTCCTCAAATGACATGTCCCAAAAATAACATCGTAAGTACGTCCATCGTTGGAATGGCTTTAGAGGTAAGCGATGGAATACTTGTATTCCGTACATGCGTAGACACTTATAGAATATAACATATAATTCTTTAACAATGGATTACTTGATATTATTCTTTGGGACACCTATCAAATAAAAGTATAATAATTACGAGCAAGAGGTGAGATTGCTCACAGACGTTTGTCGAATTAAATCTAGAAATTTAATAAATTAAAAAGTAAAAAAAATATTCTTCTTAGCGTTTCCTTGACAAGCACTAAATTTTATCGGCCCAGAACTTAGCCTAATAAACTGCCATACAAGTGGCAGCCATTAAGTTCTCTTGCATGCAGGTGTTAGGGCACACAGGGCACGATAAAAGATGGCACATTGTTTGAGTTGCACTGCACAAACAGAAGAAGAGATAGTTTTATTAGGAATAAAAACACTGTACAATAAATACACCTACAATATACAATTTAAACATAAAAAGAAATACATAAAAACAAAAAAAAAACCCTAATGAGTGGTACGTATCTATCCAGCTTTATTTCACCACAGGACATCTGGTAAGAACTTGAAATTTCACCCTCATCATCTCGATTTCCTAAACTCCGCAGCCGTGCGATTCTCTAGAAACTTCATACCCATGACAGTTACCAGCTTCGAGAAAAGAAAAGAGCATACCCATTCCTCAAAGGCCGGCAAAGTATATGCGAGCTCTCTGATGTTGCAGTTGTCCATAGGCGTCGATAGTTACCCAAGTGAAGGCCGCCTCCTCGTTTGCCCCTTGTTATATAAAAAAAATACTTATATTATCGATACTGAAAATATTAGGTATTTAGTATTAGTTGTATAAAAAAGTATCTAAATTCAACAGCGCGTATAATATATCTTCTACCACCAATAAAGTTTTAAAGGACAAGGGGGCGAAAGCTTCTTAAGCGTAAGAAACGAAAAAAGTTTATTACAAATGCGTTTGAACCGCTTTCTTCCTTTCACGCTCTCTCTTTTTAATATTCTTTGTCTTGCTCTATCTCTCATAAATTGTCTTTTTTCTAATTGTAAATGTGCGCAATAATCTAATTGTAATTATATATTTATACATATCTTTCCAATACTCAATCTGGAAAAAGAAATTGACTATTTTTAATAAATATACAAATAGCTCTAATAAAGTCCTTGTTAACAAAAAGAACCGGCATCAGAATTTCTTTTGTAATTTTTGCTCTTCACTTGAGCAAATATACAAACAGAAAAATGGAGAATTGTTACGCCTATTCCTACTTTCTTAATAAGCCACAAACTTAAACAATTTTGTGCTGTGAGCCATTCACTTTGCAAGCGTTTCATTTTGCATTCAATTTGAATATTTAAACTGGCTTAAAGCTGAGTTACACATACCTAACGACGTTGGCGCTTTTCGGACAATATGTATCTATAAAACATCAGATTTCACGCTATAATAACATTATATAAATTATATCTCTTAGCAATCCATTATATAAATAGCGGATCCGGCAGACGTTGACCTGTCCGAACGTTTGGTTACTTACTATTTACTCCATTCTATTATCCTATATTCCCCGTTCCGGTTACGTTTCCGTTTCCGTTCTATTTCCTTTTTGATTTCGCTTGGCCATTCTTTTTATTTTATACAAACCTTGTCCTAACAGCAACGAACACAACAAAGCAGAAATTAACCAATTTGGTGCAGACGTTCGGAAATTATGCACGTGCATACATTTCAGCGACTCATTTTTATTTGCGACTATAATTTGAGATGTAACCTATCCTATCTTTCAAGTTAGATCAAGCTGCACACAGTTGCGAAATTTAATTAAAATCGGTTTAGTGGTTTAGAGAGTCCATCGCGGAGAAACAACGTGACACGTAATTTATATATAGGGTAAATTGCAAAGAAGAAGAAAAGTAATTCTTTTTTTTTTGTAATAACTTTAAATTATGATGTATATTATTTAAAATATATGTCGCAATATATACAAAACTAGTAAAAAAATATTTCGATAGAACATTACTATATTTTTTCACAGTTCAAATAATTCCTGCCAAATTCTTTGTTGAGTGTAATAAAGCCCTGGAATAAAAGCCGCTCCTAAACCTGTAATAAGGAAAATATTCAGCTAAATTTATTATTTCGAGTCAAACCAGTGTTACCAAAATTTAGGTAACCGAACCCCTATATTTATTTTCCTCCTCAAACTTAATCTGCTAAATCCCTTTTAGGGACAATATACTCTTATATTTATAAGTCAAAGGACCACCACCAAATCTCTTTTGAGAACAGTATTTATTTTGTTGGGTCAAACTACTGCTACTGAACTTTTTAGGGGGCAATAATTTGGTACTTAATTTGATGGGTCAATTCAGTGCTGCGGAAAATAGCGAATACACAAAATAGGTATACAAACTTAGAGAAAAACTTCGTAATATTTGATTCATTGTACAATTAATATAGTTGAATGAGCTTCCGGAAAAGGGGAACTCAGCCTGTTCCGCGCGTCATTTAATTTTTACCAATAGATTGGAACGTCTTTTTTTATGTTGCAAGGGACAAACGAGCAGGCAGCAGACAGCTAAGTGCCTACTGATGCCCATGGACAGCTGCACGACGAGGAGGCAAGCAGATCCGTTGCCGGCCTTTAATGACGAGTTTAGGCCACAGGCAACGTCTGTAAATACTGAGCCTTAGGTATAATTTCTTTGGATCAATTTATTCTTCATAACGTTTTATTATACATTATTAAATACGATACAATATTTGTTGAGTAAAGATATTTTGTCGCTTCACTTTAGATGCCGAAAGGCAAATTCATTTATGTCACTAGCAATCCCACAAACAACAAATTTCAAACTCAAACAATTATAATCCACTTTGGTTAGTTTCTAAAGTTCTATATGAGAGCTATGAGATTATTTATAATTATCTCATAACTCCTTATTATTTATAAGGGGTTACAGGGACACTTGTCCTTAAAGTATATTTTGTGTAACTTTGTTACTAGTGACTTAATGTGTACTTTAAGTTAGCTTTAAAGTTGTTGTTGTGAAATAGGGGACACATACAACACTACGGCGTACGATAAGCCACATTTTGTGGGAAAATGTTGAATTACAATAATATTACCATGCATGCTACGAGGTTGATAAAATGTCATCAAATATTTATTTTACAACACATATTTAGTATGTTTTTATTTATTTTCTTATACATCGTTAACATTTCAGCTTATATTCCCCCATTTATTTTATTTTATTTTATTTTATTAGGGAAACAAACAGTATAATATTTCTTACAAAAATTCTTATGACATAATTTATAAACCAATAAAGTTTCCACATTTAAATATAACATATAGTGTACAGAGTAGATTAAAGATAACAAAAAAGAAAGTGTTAAATGTATTATATGGGTTAAGAGAAGAAAAAAAAAAATAATTTACTTCCACAAGAGGCCGTTTTGTACCATATAACTTATCTTTAAAGAGGTCCGTCTGAAACGCGCGATTAATTACCGTCGGCGATTACTTAGCGTCTTCATCGGAATAAAATTAGTTAAAAATATTTGATTCAATTTTAGCGTGATGATATATAGCCTTTATCGATAAATGGGCTATCTAACACTGAAATAATTTTTCAAATCGGAACAGTAGTTCCTTAGATCACATGTAAGTCAACAAACAAACTCTTCAGCTTAACATATTAGTAGGTAAATTTCTGAACATCTAGAAATTCCTGTCAGCGCCGCACTCCATCAAGCTACGAAACGTGACCGATGGAAGCAACTTACCCAAAAACTCTGGAGTCGCGATCCTCAGCAGTGAGAGAACGATTAAGAAGAAGATTAGTAGGTAAATAAATATTTCAGTATAATTAAAGTACACGCCTTAATTTTGTTTTTGATAATCTCCGCTTAAGGTCGCTAGGAAGAAGAAGAAGAAGTAACTAAAATTTTCGCCTCACTTATTAATATATAAGTGAAGGATATTCTTAATTTCATGAACATATATATATTCATAAACAAACCAAGAATTTTTCATTTTTTTTGGTTCGTAACTTAATCCATTGTAAAGAATAGGATTCTTAAGAATATATCTCCGTAATTTTATTTATATAAGATTGTGACATACAGTCCTATGAGTTTTATTCATTGTAAGTAATCAACTGAACACATAATATCCACAGAGTAAAAATGGGCTCTTTTTTCGTTTTTTTTTATGTTACAAGGGGCAAACGAGTAGGCAGCAGGCTGCTAAGGGCCTACTGTCGCCCATGGACATCTGCACCAAGTTTCATACTCTTCCGTCCTCACAGTTTTCGTAAAGTTGTACTGAAACTTTTCACTTGACGTATTAATATATAGATTCTTAATATTCCAGTTTTTTTCTTTAACTTAAAAAGGTTAATAAAGAAAAGTTTAAGCTAGGACAAAGATTAAACCGGGTAGCTAATGAACCGACCTTCAGTTCACCTTTTTCTTTATCTATGGAGACAATAATATAACTTTCATGTTATAATCTATGTATATATCTATACATTTATCATATTATAGTCTCCATAGATGAATTCATACTTGTTATAAATCATAGCGTATCGTATGAAACAGATGAGGCAGCAAGCTCTAGTGGAAATACATATTTTAAAAATTGTCCCTTTATCTATTTTCTTTATTTATTTCTATTATTTACGTTCAATGACATAAAGTAAATGTAGAAAGTAGTTCTATCCCTATACAGATTCCTCTTTTATTTTAATATTATTCTGAATTTTAAGTCCCCCCAACACTAAGTAAATTGGAGGGTTATTGTAAAGGACCCGCACTATCTAGTGCGGGTCCTTTTTGATTAATATTTATTTGGCAAAAAGAAAGCAATGTGCAAAAAGAAGTAAGCGGCATAGTAGGAGATTCTAAATGTTATTACGATCATTTTCCAAAGACACTTCGATATGACTGTTTTACGTAACGATAATAACAATATGTGCCGAGTAGGAAAACACAAAGCATTGTAGGAAGTTGTAGTAATGTAATATAAGAAATAGAACTGTAAACAATGTATCAACGATTGCCTTAAATATAGATCACCAATCACGCCGTGAATACCTGTGCTCCTCACGAACGACCAAACCTTACTGAACTATTTCTTGATGACAGGGTGACTTTATACAGCTGTTCCATTAATTCACTCTAATAATGACGGTAGTTATCAAATGAGTTTATACATATTGTTAATTTTAAAGCAATTGTAACGATGGTGAACATATGTATGTACGTTTCTTTAATAAAAGTAATAATTTATTTTAACTTAATTAATTTATTGTTGATTTCTTTATCTTAATTATCCACGAATGGCTACGAAAATATGTTTACTACATTAACTTGACCGTAAAGACTTACTGACGAAAAAGAACGCCGCTAAAAGGCGCCATGACGCATTCCCTGACGCAACTCGAAAAAGATAACTGGAAACAAAGATTTCAAAGAAAAAACCTTTTCAATACCGGACCTCATTCGAAGTACTATCAATTAAAAGAGATAAGCTTGTCTTTACTTTAACGCTTTGAAACTTAGATCTTTCAATATAGCCCACTCTACTCCTCGTAACTCTAACCCTCGTCCTATTTTATCCCTCAACTGATCCTTTTATCTTACTTGGAACTAACGCCGTAGGATTATTAAATGTTTTAAGTTGCTAGTCTTTATCCCAACCAAAGTCTTGGAATTTATAATGTAGATTTTCTCCTTCACATATAAATACATACATATGGAGAATATACCTATACTCGAGGCGGAAATCGAACCCACGACCCTCGGAACGGAAACCAGGGTCACTGCCCACTACGCCAATGGGCCAGTCAATTTTTTGTATATGTAGGAGGATGTAATTTAGTAAAACGCCATCTATTAGCAACTTTAGAGACGTTCTAAGAAATACGATTGATCACCAACACCATGACGAAGGCTAAAAAAGGATTTCATTAGAGGAAGAGATCAGATCGGAACTTTGTTACTTCGTGATGGTTGTCGTAACTACGCTTGTTGGTTTTTGTCGGGGAGCTTCCAACCAAATAATATTGAGCGGTTTTAGTGGACTGTATATTTTATTTAAATTTTGTTACTCGGCTTGAGGGTTTCTTCTTTTCTGGGCCATTTTCCTTAAGCGTAGAGCGCTGCTGGAGGCGTTCCGAATACAATTATATGTTATAACGGCGAATTAATACACCCATAACAAACCAATCTAGAGCAACCGTGTACGTTGGGATCGTTCTGGAGGCATATTGAGTGGTTTGAAACCATTTTTAAAAATTCTCATCTATTAAAATACATATCGAAATTTAAGAAATTTTATAGCAACGAAAAGAAGAACCTAGAGTTCCTTCCTGATATTAAGCCTATATACAAGGTTTGTTTTTATTTTTACATATACTTAATATAAAACCGTTAGCTTTGTCGTGACGCGGTTATGTAGTGGAAACGCGCCGCCGAAGAACTCCAGTCTCGAAGTAGGCTGTGACCTTCCGCACCGAATTACACGGGGTCCAGCTTCGAATACTCCGATAAGAACCCTTTGTGCCGGCAGTTGCGAAACCAACGATTGACGACGCCGCCTTGATAAGACTATGCCTATCATGCTGATCATTTGGCACAATTATAATTTACATAGAGGAGGGTTTGCGAATGCTAATATTTTATTACAATACGTATTATAAATATATTAATTATAAAAATGGCTTTTAAACTCACGCATATGTTATATCGCGATTGCCCGACTAGTTTCGAGCCCGTCCGGGGTCCTTCCTCATGAGCTCGCTACGAAGCGGTGTCGCGGCGGGAACTTTTCTTACAGGTCGTCAGTTAATTTAGCTTATTTTAAACATCAAAGAGTGACAATTTTTATGCAAGAGTTACAATTACAAAATCCCGCGTGTACCTCCGATATTGTAAACACCGATGTTGTGTGTACGCTAGTTAGCATCGTCAAAGTATTTTAATGCTATTATAAACACGTTTGTTTTAAGCTTTATATATAATATAAGATAAACACTTCTGTTTGTTCGTATTATGGTCCTGTCATACAGGTCGTCAGATTGCTAAATTTAGCTTCGTTTAAACATCAAGAGTGACAATTATTTGTACAAAACGTTACAAAATCCGGCATGTAACATATACATCGACGTTGTATGTATGCCAGTCCGTATCGTCAAAGCAACAGTGAGTGCTTGTAATTTAATATGAACTTTGTCGAATAGGAATAAAGTTCAAATTGACTCTACATTTTAGTTAGAAAACGTTTGTATGTGAGAAAGATAAGGGCTGTGTTTAGGGTTTTCCCGGAAATTATTCGAATTTTTCTCACCGTAAAAACCATCCTTGGACTTCAACCAACATTTAAAAAAAAGAAATGGTGAAATTGGTCCAGGCGTTGTTGAGTTATGCGCTCACCAACACATTTTGCGATTCATTTATATAAAGAATAAATAATAAATAAATATATAGGACTATATGACACACGGACGTCAGTTCCTAAGGTAGACAACTTAATGCCTGTGTTATAGGTAACAGACGCCTGTTCTAGCCCTCTGAAATTGCAGTTATCCAGTGTCGTAGGTAGTCACTTAGGTAAACCGCTTGACCGTTAGGCTCTTGTTTTATAAAAAAAATAATAAATCACGTATTTCTTAACATTCCATGGACTCACATGTGGAAGGAACCGAAACAACAAACTGCCTTATTTTAAGGGTCTTTCAATTTTCACGAAAGAAGTTATGATGTATTTTTTTGTAAAATGTATAGTCGACCAGGAAAGTATTCTACCATTTTGGATGACAGTTCCTAGTTATAGAAAATTTTGCTAAGGGTCTTTGTTAGAAATTTACATAACGCGTAACAAACAAAAATAAACCTTATGACTAATTGAGGCGCAAACGACATTCAACGGTCAAAAATCGTGATAATAAGTATAGATAGTGCCTTCGTCCGCGTAAAGTTAGGTGAAAAATTTTAGCGTGTTATATTCTTTCCTCGATAAATGGGCTATCTAACACTGAAAGATTTTTTCGTATCGCAGCAGTAATTCCTGAGATTAGCGCGTTAAAACTAAACATACAAACTCTTCAGCTTTGTATATTAGTATAGATACTCATTTCTCAAAGGCCGAAAACGGATCTGCGTGCCCTTTGGTGTTGCAGTTGTCCATGGGTGTTGGTAATCACTTGGGTGAGTGCCGGCTGCTCGTTTGCCCTTTGTTACATAAAAAAGGTACAGTATATAATGTAACGGGCCTAGTATAGTTAAATTTCACGGTATTTGTTTATGTATGACGGTGTTCATCAACAACTTTATGACTATAGTACGAATGCCCGATTTTTATCATTAAAATCGCCATTACAAATTGAAAAATAATAGACAATAAAATAAATGTTTTCAATTCAATAGTATTTTTGTTACATGTTTGTCTATTTATTAACAAAGACTTTCTTTAGGGCAACTTATTCCTATAAATACGATGGTCTTTTTTACAACTTCTGTCCTCTTCTCAATTCATGGGTAGGAGGAATTGACTAAGGTGCTCATGGCGTGATGTTGGGAACCAGAAATAGCTCAAAGTGTTTGTACATTTTTGTCCTTGAAGACAATAAAGTTCTGCAAAACTTTGCGCAGCTACACAGACTGTCCATATTACGTGCCTATCGAATATACTATTATACGTAAGTACCTTCTTCTTGAATCGCTCTGTTTATTGATGAAAACTGCATTAAAATCCGTTGCGTAGTTTGAAAGATCTACGCGTACAACTCTGGAAAGAGACTTCATTTTGTAGTAAAGATTCAATATTCTATTACCACACGCGTAAAATGTTCTCTTCATATAGTCCTATAACATATTCTACATACAGTATATGTATGGAAAGTATACCAAATATACGGTACACAAATCGACAATCCGTTTGAGCCACGAGGGAGCATTGAGTCCTACGATTTTAACGTTTATATCATTCATTCTCGTTTCGAGGAAATTTGCTGAATAAAAGACGTACAAAGCCAAATTATAAGGGTTCTTTGTAGTACTACGAAACCGTAAAAAGAGATATTTCTTCCAGGCAGATACAGAAGAGCCAACCTAAAAACCTAATAAATGCAGAGTAATATTTATAAAGTTCATAAACATTTGTAATAAATCGACACAAATATAACGTTCCAACGAGATTTTATTTGTCCAGATTGTTTTATAATCTGTGTAGTCAATCAAATTGAAATTAAAATGATTTTTTCGCTTCATTTGTACCTTCATTCGCGTATAAAAGGCAAAGGCTCTACTGAATGATTCCTAAATTTAATTCAGTGGTTCAATTGAAGGTTATTTATGCGACATGACTAATATAAATATGTTTTTGCAATTACTTGAGGTGAAATATCTTTTCATCATTGCGCAATCATTGCACCAACATTTCATCATCAGGGAAATAACTTTTTACGTTACTTAATATATAAAAATCTAGTGTCACTGTTTGTTCCCAGTGAACTCCTTACCAAGTCAACCGATATTCACGAAAGTTGGTCCAACTTGAGAGATAGGATAGTTTTTATTTTAATTAACAAAATCACTATGTGAACATAGCAAAGTCGCGAGTAAATAAATTACATCACACGGATTATATGTTTTTTTTAACTCCTCTCCCGTCCACGTCACAGGCTGTCACATTTCCGAAAGCCTCTCCCCCTTGATGTGACATATCATATTATTTCAATTTTATACAAAAAACCTTCTCCAAGGCCCAATCTATCGCTATACCAAAATTCATCCAAATTGCACATTTATAATGTCAGCATAGAATCTATATACTCCTAACTCTAAGAAGGACGTCGTTATGCGTAATCGTTTACATAAGCAGCTTTTATATTTAATTTTATGTTTCTTCGTTCAAATCCGGAGAGCTCTCTACAAGACGACTGTATTTGAGATGTCGTGACTTTCTCCTTTAACTTTGATAATGACTAATTGCACATCTTCATTCCCATTTTTTTTACCCGAAAACCTTTATTACTAGACAAAGGTCAATCATATCGTTTTTCTATATTAATAGTATAACTTCTGGATATGTTATTGGTATTAGATTATCATTCCATGTGACAGGCAAGCGCGGCACGCTGTGTCGTGACGCTTGTCGCAGCGTTGTGCGTTAGTTTGAGTTATTAGAGTGGGGTAACGTCATGTCAAGAACGAGAAATCATGTATCTTTTTTTTTCTTAATAATAGAGTAGTAGTAAAATTTTACAAAATAAGTTAATACTTATACAGATTCCGTAGTGTGATCACTGTGACAACGGCTTGCAAAGTAAGATCCGATCTGTATTAAAAAAATAATGTTTATGTGCTGGATCAAATTTATAAGAGATAACTTAGGCTAAGTGTCTTCGAGAAGAAATGAAAACTTTCGAAATCTTAAAATCAGAATACAAAGTCGCAGTAAAAGCTAGTTTTCGTATAATCTTCAGTGGGCGTACTTCAATAATGGTCGTTTGATCCGTTTGTCATCTTCCATAACTTATTCACAAAACGATTAAGATAAATTAAAGTAAACATTCTTTCTGACTAAACTATAAGAACTAAGCGACTGAAACTATATATATGTTTAATAAATTTACTACTAGCATCATATCCAGCGAAAGAATGAATTCCTTTAACAATATAGAAGAATATTTTATTGTAATTTGACTATGTAGAAACATCGGTCTCCCTACGTGACTAGAAATTATAAATTAATTATCATTGATATAACACCCTTCCAGGGTGGTTCAATATGATTGAATAAATGAAATGAAATGATGTGTATCTGGTACAATCCAATCCTAACCTAAAGCGTTTGTAAATTTTTGTCCTTGAAGACTACAAAGTTCCACAAAACTTTGCGCATCTATACAAAGTTTTATGGGCCATGTGGATCATTTCAATGATCATGTGATCATTGAAATGATCATTCAAGTGAAGCTATGTTGTTGCTCCGGCATGATAGAAAATCGAGGTACTTGTATTTTTCACACTTTTAAATATTATAAATATACTCTTTTACAATTGAGCTATCGTAGTTTTTTTTAATTTTTCTACTGCCGTTAAGCAGTCTAGTCTTTATAATTATAAATGGTAAATTTATTGACCTATTGGGAATGCATTTTAAGTAGTCTAGTTTACTTATAGAAATAGTACCTTCTCTTCCATAAAGAAGGACATCTAAAGCCGCACTAGTAGGATCATACCAGATTTGGCTAGGCAGGGGAGGGAACACTGGCAGTGAAGGTGAATGTTAGTGATAAAGAGCGCCTTCATAAACCTACACCTGGGTCACAAGTCCCGGGCACTGCTATGGTTCCTTCCTCCAATCCATGGAATGCTAAGAAATTCGTCTCATATATGTTATTATTATACATAGATACATAAAATTACAATTGTAATAAACTGTTATATTATCCTTAAGCTTTTATGTCACAGGAGATAGGAAAAATTTCAATTATATTGGATGTTTAAGTATTTCTTAAGTTAAAGACGAGTAAAACAATAAGTAAGATTTCTCTGATATCCATATCCACTTACTGTCAAAAAGCAATGATATTACAAGGAATATCACTATTTTTTGCAGTTACACGGTTTTATTGAAAGGAAGAATGGTAATAATGATGTGGATAATGTTCTAAAGGCTAAAAAATAATTACGTTAAATTCATTACGTATATTTTTATTCGTTAATATCCAAGAAAGTTAAGTTTTTAATTAGGTTAGCGTTTTCTGGCTTCTTTAATCAAACCAAATGATATTTTATTCAAGTAGATTTATACAAGCTCTTTTGCATCGTCAAACGTCTTTCATGGGCCAATCAAAGCTTAAAGATTAAATCTTTTGAATTTCATTTCTAGCAGTTTTCATTTTCGAAGACATTCTTAATATTAAATCATCTATTTTATCTATTATAGGACTTCATTGATTTCGTTTTTATTTGAATACTTGGGACATTTTTATCAAAGACATGAAAAGAGGAGTATCGAATTAATTTCAATATTTGGCATCAAACACTAATCGCCCTTAGTTAAAGATACCTTACAAATAACTAATTAAGGGGCAATTTTTCTGTCAATATCTGTGTTATATGAGTTTCTTAGAACCCGCCTAAATAAAATACTACCTGATTTCCCCGACTTGGTCCTCGTAAAATTGCAAGAGCTACTGATTATAAACTACCTATGTCTCAAATTTCGTCATTATAAATCCCGCGGTTTTCGAGACTTCGTGTTAGGTGACTTTTCGCCTTGCTTTTATATATAACTACAGGTTGACTGGTGAGAAATTTTGCCGCGTTTAATTCCGACTGGCAGCCGTCATCAAATCTTTTTTTATAACTGACCATTTTTTTTTAACGCTGGGCATTGCATTTACACATTTGCATCTTATATATAAATCAAATATACTGTAAGTCGAATATTTAACATCGAAATGCTAACATTTGACTTGACTATGAAAATAAAATTTCACGCTCACCAATGCCAAACGATTTACACACACATGTGTACATTTTACTATAACATTGTGTCAAAGCTGGTCATGACGACCATTTGTATATTAACTGTCAAATATAATAATGTCATTGTTACAAGGATTTAAATTATAATCTGTCATTATTCATTCATAGTATTATCTATTTTGTGTTGATCTATAATACTGTTATTAGTTTATATAGAGTGTGTCGTAGTAGTATAAACCATTTCTAACTTAACAACCTTCATATTGTGTGAAAACTTTTAGTTACATTTCGTTGCCCAATCTCCTTCGTGTCTTTTCCATTGAACGTGACATTGGCGAATTAAAATGTGCTTATGCACAAATGCAAGCCATCAATCAAAAGAAGAAGAAGAAGGATTTAGAATTTTGCACATAGCTTAAATTAAGCATATAGTACGCAACTCTAAAGATTTGAGGCCGTTATGCATATTATAAATATGATCTGTCGCTTTGAAAGCGTCATTAGATATCAAACGGGAATAATTTGATCTTATAACTAGTTGGCGCTGTGTGTATCGATTATGTCACCATTGTTTACGTAGACAATAGGGCCTGCATGAGTTCGAATGATTATTTGTTATCATTACATGATATTGTCGTGTAATTTTACGCCATTTATGTTGCACACTTTCAGCACGCGACTTGTCTCGCATTTTCTAATCCTTATATTTATACGTTTTTCATTAAATATCAGCTAAGTTAAGCTACTAAAAAACAGAAATGAAATGAATTTTATTTGCTGAATATGAAATATAAATGATGTTGACAATATTGAACAGATACATATTCTGCTTTGTAGTACGCAAAAATTAGAAATTTTCCTTAACCATAGTAGTACTTAGTGGAAATTTCTGAAATTATAGAAAGTTCAATGAAATATAATAATACAATTTATAATAATGCAAAATAAAATGTCAAATTATGTACACAGATTGTTTGAATGACAAATTATACATATAAGAAATCTACTCCACAATAATATTACACATTACTTAATTAATAATTTTATTCCATGTGATTACTGCAGCATAGAAACTCACTTAATGAATAAAATGTCATATTACTCAACCAGAATTAGAATTAAATAGTATATAAAATATAGAATTAGGAAATATTGGGGCAGTCAAATCTTAATGTAACCTAAAAAAATAATTTTTTTTTTATATTACTTGAGGCGCAACTACTCTGCCAGAATGCCAGAATTGTGACGTCCCTAAGTCGGATCTTAATACAGCATGTATTAAATTTGATTTGGATGAACGTCTCAAATCAAGTGCAAACTGTGATGTAATGATTAGCAGTACGCCGTTTCGCCATTAACATATTTTGTGATAAGGCCTTGCTTGGGCGGGCAGTAAGATATTGTTTCGCCGCTAAGCGGGAGTTACTGCCCGTCCCATAACTACGCGTTCCCCTTAATTACGACCGGTATTATTGATAATGTAATATGAGATCGTATTATACGGTTAGCTCACGATATGTCATACGGACATATACCTAAGTAGGTATCAAGTTTGCTGATAGATTTTAGCTTCCTGTATTGAAAACTTTTTAAAACTTATATATACGCGCTCAATAATGAGATGAGGATGGCAATATCTGTAATAATAACAATAATAAATTTATTTACATTAAATGTAGTTTTATGACAAGTTTGCGGTACGGTGTCTTTTATACCTTATATGTAAAGACCTATATCCAACAGTGGGTTAACATAGGTTGAGAATGTTGATGATGATGATAAAAAATCAATCGTTGTTCGTTAGTCTCGCTAAATCTCGAAAATCGCTGTACAGAAGATTTTTGCGTAATACAGGGCAACCGAGTAGACAGTTTACCTTATCGTAAGAGTCCATGGATAACCGCCCTATTGGAAGGTTCGTAGCTGTGGTGCCGATCTTTGCGATATAAGTACTATGAGAGTAAGTATTTATATCGCAAAGATATAATTATATCGCAAAGGTATAAGACGACTTATTATGGTAAGCAGACACCATAGACATCATTCACAAACCGTCACACGAATTTTACGATTTTTAACTATAACCCCCACCCCCCTCTCCCGTTCCTGTCATAAATGCACTACCAAAAGAACTGCAAGTGTGTTGCCAGCCTTTGTTCCAATTACAATCATATGAATAACTAGCTGAAGCACGAAACTTCGTCCGCATGAATTAATAGACTTTGTTAAATTTTGAGGGTTTTTATTTATTGTGCGGAAACCTAATTATTTTTGAAAAAATTTAGCTATGTTACTCTTTATAACATCATCTATCTGCCAGTCAAAGTCACTTCCAAATCAGTCTACCCGTTTCGTGGATTGTCCGGAACAAACTGACATAATTTTTTTTAAACTTGCACACTTGCTATTGGTTTTGTATATATAGTCATATACAATTAGTAAAAAAGAATTGTACGTTACAAAACCGACCCTTAAATTTTATACAGAGCTCTGTGGAAGTCGATGGAGGAGGCCTATGTCCAGCAGTGGATGTCATCGGGCTGAAAGAAGAAGAAGAAGAGAAATAATTATATAGACTAGACTAGAATAAACGTAATGACCACCGAGATATGGGCCTTTCGCACGCATTAGAGAGACTTAACCATTTTTTTTTTCATTTTTCATTTCATTTCCGCACCTATCTTTGTTGTTATTGTTTTGTCATAATTAGAAAATCGCTATTATTTTCATACAATTTTAAAGATAATTTAAGAGAGGTTTTTTTTTTATCTTACAAGGGGCAAACGAGCAGGCAGCTAAGTGCCTACTGACGCTCATGGACATCTGCACGACCAGGAGGCAAGCAGAAAATTGTGTATAACAGGCGGCTGTTACCCATAACACAGGCATTAAGTTGTCTACCTTAGGAACAGACGTCCGTGTGTATAAATATTTATTTATTTATTATATTTATGATATGAGAGAAGTTAATGAAAGTAAAATGTATTAAATTGAATTACTTGCACAAAGAGCGAAACAGGCGAGACCTGAATATCTCATAAGGATGACTTTTATCTTCGAGCCGTCTTCAGTTTGTAACATCATACTACATATTTACATTCCTATATTGCTTTTTTCCTTGTTGTTCTTTTTATAAATAATAATAAATATATAGGACTATATGACACACGGACGTCTGTTCCTAAGGTAGACAACTTAATGCCTGTGTTATACAGCCAGAGCAACTTAACTTATCGATCAACTCAAAAGCCGCCCACTGATTAGGCCACGACCTCCTCAAAATAAGTATACATATTTAAAGATTTTTGTGCGAATTTCAACCAGCCGGCCATCTCTATTCAAATCAAAAATGTCACTTCTACAGCATAACTAAATCTCAGGTTTGATAACGACGAACAGTTGACAAAATAGTTGATCAAATAAGCTATTTTGGAAGATAAAATTTTTTGTCAATCTTCAATTAATCGGATGATCGCTTGACAGAAAGAACAGCTAAACGGCTTTACATATTTTCTGAGTAAACTCAATTCAAAACAGTGCGTTGTATCCGCAAAAAAGCGGCAAAAAAACCAACGTTCCTACAGCCTTCCTGGGTCCGCTATCTAACATTGAAAGAATTTTTGAAATCGGATCAGTAGTTCCTGAGATTAGAGCGTTCAAGCAAACAAACTCTTCAGTTTTATATATTAGTATGAGTTTAGATCAGCGGTCGCCAACACGTATCCCGTGGGACACAAGTTGGCTGATTTGTAAATGGCGGCCTATTTCTTATAAATAAATAAATAAAAGTTAGTTAATTACATTACACGATCATATAATTTTGTATATTAAATTTAGCATTTATATTATCACTTCCAATGTCTATCTACATAAATAGATAACTAGCTACCTATTTCCAAATAATTATTTTACAAGTGTAGCCCGCCTGCCTCTAAATCAAAGTTATGATAAACAAAGACACATTATGTTGATTATTATGATATGTGAACAAATTCAGCTCATTTAGTTTCGTTATATAGTCATACTATTTGCCTCGACGTCGTCCGTGTAACATAAAACTTGCGAGAATCTTAGATCTCCTTTATCTCGCTTTTAATTCAAAACTACTTGCCAAATTTCAACTTTGTACGTCTCGTCGTTTTCGAAATTTCGTGATAGGTAACCTTTATGTATATATATGTGTGTGTGCGTGTGCGTGTGCGTGTGCGCGCGCGTGTGTGTGTGTGTGTGGTAAACTTTCTTTTCGAAAATTAGTTTACGCACTCCGAATAAAAAGAAATAGTGAAAAAATAAAGCATATCTCTCTTTTATAATAATGTCTTTTTTGTAATAATGATAAATTATAGTTTGTAATCTCATTTGAGAATCTGAGGTTGTACGTATTCCTTATAAAGGTGTTTATTAATTACGTGAGATAAAAGACGGAGGGAGGAGATTAAAGAGACTTATTGAATTTCATTAAAAATTGGGGCTAGGGAGCTATTTTAAATAAAAAGGATATCTCATCTGATAAATATCAGTGGTGGAATCTCTACCGAATCTCATCTAAGTGGTGATGCAAAGTAAATATGTAAATGTCTATTAAAGATATAGAGTAGATCGTAGCTTCAACAGAGGCCGGCATTTGAGCCCATCGCTAGCGTAAGCAGTTCTCACTGAAATCTGGTGATGGTGTACACATATTTTCATCCAAAAGATTTGTATCTTTTGATTCTTCAGATGTAAAATGTCGTAGAGATTCTTCATTTTGATCTACAACAATATCACTAAGAGCTGCATTATGAGCTTGTCTCTAGAAAATCTTATCTTCTATTGTTTCAGTTACTAGGGGCGTATAAATATAACAAGGTTTTCTGTACTATAAACGTGCGTTGAGGGTCACCACTTTGGGGATTGTTGAAATATAAAATCAATCATTATTTCAATATTCATTTATTTATAAGTAAGACACATTATATATTTTTTCTGTTCGCATAATCTGACAATGCCATAAATTAAATCTTTTTCCCACTACCAAGTAGGTTTCAATTCGCAACATCGGATTGCTTAGATCAGGACGCGTAAAAATACTTTAAACTGGACGAGTACCTTTCTGTCAAAAATATCTTTTAGATATAAATTAAAAAAAATGGGATTATAAAAATGATTGAGAATTGTTTGTGAATATACGATGGGAATAGTTAATTTTAGAATATTGGTGATCGAATGTCTTTGGAAAGTTAAGTAAAAAATTTATGAAAACCTATTGTATTTGCCTGTATTGAAAATACTGTATCTCAGCTCCAAATGTCAAATTTACATACACGAAAGAGAAAACGTTGTTAGCAAAGTGTGTGTCAGTTAGTCAGCGCGCTCTTAGATTTACTCACTTTCCTTTCGAGGTCATGAATTTATTTTTAAAATAGGGTATTTGTAAAATAATGTTCCTAATGAGTTTTTCTCATATCCTATCTGCTATGATGATATTTGAAATTTTCCTACTTTTTTATTATTTTTTCTTTTTTCGCGTTGCGATTTCCCACGTAGGTCCCTCTCGGGGAAACCAAATGGGAAACTCGTTTACAAATTTTTATTTCCACTTTGGGATTTTCCGTTTAGGCCTCACTTGAAACTTTATTGGAAAAAAAAGTGTCTATCAGTTATAATTTTTGTGCTTGGAATTTCCCAAGTGCGTTTTTAATTGGGTCCGTATATGAATTATCCGATTGGTATATCACTGTTGAAACTCCGAAGAAGCGAATAATCACAGATAGCTTTCATCGAACTTAGGTTAGGTTACCTTACGCTTTTATGTAAATAAGTATATACCTAAAAGCGTGACAAAAAGAAGCGTAAGCGTAGCACAAACCTTTCCAATGGGTTACATTTTTTAAGCTATATTTGGTATCCTATTATACATATTGTTTCGATTTCACTTTATTGACCAGCGTTGAATTTGCAACTGCTCCACTATAAACTTGACAAAATAAAGTGAAAGGTGTTTATCATAGGTTCCTCAAAAATTCTACCTGTAGGAACGTTCCGTGGATGTAACAATATGCTTGCCGTTATTTAATAGTTGTTATCAAGGAACAAATGATATATAAATCAGTTGACACTAAATGATAAGTTTTATGTAAACTATAAAACACGATATCTTAACGGTGATGTGGTAAGGTATCTTAAAGCACATTTTAAATATACGATGTCTTAATGATGTTTAACTGCCTAAACAACAATTTCGAAGCCGTTCCAATAACAGGAGGGCAATTGAATGTAACGCAAATCAAAAAGGAAAGAACTTTATTTGCTTTTGTAAGAGTATCATTTTATTTTTACCGCTTTTAAAACTGATTGGTTCCGAGCCTTAATACTAATTGGTTACTGGTCAGGGTCTGGATCTTCGCCTGCAGCACTTTCATGGATATAGTCAGCACGGAGACGGCGGTCACTACCATTACGACACGACACCACTCGAGGCGCACTACGAGGGGTACTTCGCGCTCGCATCCTCGGTTGTTCGGATCGACCCACCGCAGGAAACACACGCACTCGGCCGAGATTGATCTCAGATCCACTATTTGTTTTGACCTACATTTCTTGTAGAGACCCGTGATTTCGTGAGTTTAATAAATAAATATTAAGCTCAAACGAACTGTGTTTTAGACTACTTTACTTACTCCTGACTAAAGGAATGTTTTATTTTTGCGCACCATTTTTTAAGTATCTATATAATGATGCGACAAGAGCATGAACCGTTTCTCTTATTGGTCCTTTGAGTCGGACGCTTTATTATACTGTAAAATACATTTTATCCTTAAATAATTTGTTGTATATAAATAGTATGGGCGTAATAAATTGAATATTCATTTAAGATTTAAATGTTTTGGTTCTGGTTTAGGCAAAAATATTCGCCCGCCCGGTAAATTTTTCACATTTTTCTGTGGAACTTGTGTCTGGCGGTAAAAGATCAAGCTCTCATTTCGACCGTTAAAAAAGGATATTGCCGAGGTTCATATGCATAATTATATAGCTCATAACTCTCCGTCTCACAACTTAGGAGAAACAAGGAGCGGTAAGTCGATAACTTAAAATAGGATCAGTCGATGATATTTATAAATTAAAAAAGAATAAAATGTGGAATCCGATTTATTTACACTAATGATTATGTAAAAAAAATATCGCAAACTATTCTATATTACATTGTATAGGAGTTACAAACTGAGCTATTTGCTAAACAATTAATATAACATCAGCGCCGACATCAATTCCAGACAACTTCACCAACGCAGCTAACTTCATCTTTACATAATTTTTTATTTTCCTTGTAAATCACCTCGACGCGTGAGCATAGCTGGATAAAAGCGGGAGCAAGCTCAAACTAGAACGAATTTCGTGAAATTTACGGTAGGTAATAAACCCGCGAGTCTATAAGATTGATTGATTATCGAATGATAATCCGACTGAAGAAAGTATACATCACCTCTCATTTATATACGTAGGTATGTGCTCACCTGCACATTTAGTTAGGTCAGAGGTCGGCAACCTTTTGACAGGCAAGGACCACATCGTTAAGAAATTAGACATTATATAAAAGTACTACTTTTTAGTGCATATTGTGTTGTTTTATTTAAATTTTAATGCATCACGACAAAACTTTGAGCTCCTGTAATGTAATTATTATTCATTTCTAAGAAGAACATTGCCATTTACAGTCGCGGGCCACAAAGAGGGGGTTGCAGGACCAAAAGGAAGTGTCGCAGACCACGCGTTGCCGACCACTGAATTACATACGTTATATCATACTGTATAATCCATGTGACCCCATAGCTTCTGAAACTTAAACATTTATCATCCATTAAGTGTATCAATTCATCAATAACACGTAGAATGTTTATAAAATATTACAACAGGAGTAGATAATAATACCTATAGCAAAGAAAATCGAAGTGAAAAGCACAAACATTTTACTACTAGCCATTTATTAAATATACATAATATATTATTTGGTAAGGAAACAAAGTGAAAATGAAAAACCATTTTTCGGCATCGGTGAATATACTTATAAACGTTATTACTTCTGATTAAATTTACCAACAGGTCAAATGTAATTAAATATTTACATCTAAATGTATCAGGGCAGTAACTAGTAAAGTTCTTGTTCTTGAATACAGTTCCACTTACTGCAAGGTAATAAGTCTATATACCCAAGAGAGTAAATAATGAATTAACAGCACAAATATATCTTGAATTTATATTAGCAATATGAAGCTTATACAGACAAATATTACCTCAATTGAATGAATTAATTTGCGGCCATTCGAGATGGAAGTAATTAAGAAAATTTATAAATTCTAAAGACACTAGTACATTTGATTAAATTTGTTTGAAAATAAATAAACATAGGTAATATATCACATTCAACACACTTCAGAAAAAAAATCATTACGATTTCATACATGTTATTTTTTATTTGAATATGAACTGTATAATATTTTTATTTAAAAACTAAGCCAAGTTAATACCTTCATCGTTCGAATTACATTTGCCTTTACTAAAGTCGTACATTATAAGATTGATTCGTGAACGCCTTTTAATTGGTACAAAAATAAATATTTTACAAGACACACCACGGATCTGAAGCGTCTCAAGATTCATTCTTCTGCAATCCTCTCCTATTACTTATTCCAAACCAATTCCCCATACCTTAGCTTATGGAGAGAATTCATTTCATGTGTATAGTCAACCAAGAAATTGGTTTGCAACGCTAAGGTCCAATTTCGTTCGGACGTCAATTACTTGAAAGGCTCATTTTTGTTTGTTATTTTTAACAATAACATTGATTTATTCATTACGTTAATTTCTAACACTTAGCAAATTTTCTATAAGTAGGAACTGTCATCTGAAATGGTAAAGCAATCTCTTGGTCGACTATACAAACTGATGATCATCTATTGACAAAGGTCGACATTTTGGCAGGTAAGGACCACGTCGTTGAAAAAGGAGACGTAGGCGGCTCACACTTGTAAAATTTATTTGAAAATAGATGTCTAGTAATTTCCTTATGGTAGGTAGACATTATATTAGAAATGCTAAACTTTAGTACATATTTTGTAGTTTTATTTAAATTTAGTACATCACGACATAACTTTGTGCCTGTGTAATGTTCCCGATCGCTGATCTATTGCGCTAATGTCAAATTAAAAAAGTTTTTAGGCGGGAATAGTTAAACGTCAGATGAGTTGGAGCGGGATTAAATAAAGTATAAATCTCTATTAGATTTTTCGAATAAAACTTGTTTTTGGATATTTTAAGTTTTATTTCTTTAAATAATATTTTAAATTGAAAAGTCATGAAAAATGTTCATTTTAATCGATTATCTCTGTGTCATAATCGATACACAGATTTACGTATTTATATAAGGAAAGCGAAGTTTTTCGACATCATTGTACGGAAATTGAGCTAATGGAAGAGTGTGAAATGTCGCACAAATATAGTTTACATAGAGGATTGTGTGCGAATGCTAATATTTTTAAATTATTAAAATAAAACCACACGAGTTGTGAATGTAATAATACTGAGAGCGTAATACTGTAAGTACCTGATTCCATATTTTATTCTGTGTTTAAATGAAATATGAAAATACCATTGATAAAAACTAATTACCTTGAAGACAAAAGTAATTTTTTATTCAGATACTACTAGTTTGATTGATTTACTGTACAATCAGCCAATTTATTTAAAACTTTAGTTGTCTTTAGTGATATAAATATAATAAAAATCTACGCTTTCATAGTGGAAAATTATATTATAATACTGTGCTGTCAATTGGATTTTTTTTTCAAGAAAAGCTTGTAGAGTATAATAATTATGTATAAGCGGCATATAATTAAAATTTGTATAAATCTGCCATATACATTTTAACTCGGCAAATTCCTTTGCGGATTTGGGAGCTTGAGTTATTTAAACGAAACCATGCTATTTTTTTAACAAAAATGTTTAACGGTCTTAACATTCTTACATATAACTAAGTCATGGTAAATTTCTTGATACCTTGTCAGATGACACTGCAACGTCAGCTTTTAGTAAACCGTCATGGCAATGCTTGTAACGCTACCAACTTTTTAGGCATAGATGGTCAAAGAAATGATGTATCAGTCCAGTTTTAGAAGTCTATGTTTTGCATGAGAAGCTAAACTACTTTGCTTTAATCTCAGTAAATAATAGTTTAACTTCTCATGCATGTCATGGGAAGTCAACATTTGCATACAATGATCTTTTCAGAAGGAACAAAGCTAAAATTAGTACACTTGGTTTCGCATTATAAAATAATTAATATTAACCATTATAGATCCATTATATATAGATTATATGCCCTTCGTAGGAGGGGTAAAGAAGGTTCCTAGATTAAGTTAAGTTGGATGCTTATGTGTCTTATAACTTGGTCATACTCTAAGATCTCCAGTATAACATTTTTTTCACAGATGGATATTTTTGGAATGAGTTTTACTTTGAAAAGGCATTATCTGCTTCAATTATATTATTCCTACACTAGTAACCAGATTCATAGCTTTTAATGATTTTCATTCTTGATATCGTAGTCAAATATAATATTGTAGTTCCATGTTAATGCCATTATGTCTTTATATTCATCCTTTAACACTTTCTACTCTTGGCAAAGTTAAAATTGGTGGCAAAGTTAACATGGAAACCGGATCATACTCGTATATGGAATGCGGCACTGATATTTTTGGTTCCCCTTTGATGGTAACTGTACTTGTTTTTACCACATCCTGTTTTCTAATAGCTACGTTCATAGTCAATCCTTCTTCTGTGTCTTGACTCTTATTATCTTCTTCCTCTTCCTCTATTTTAAACATATCGTGATTAAGTTCGTCTTTGAACATTATTTCAAAATCAGTCACTGGAGAGTCTACTTCGTCTTCGAAGTAAACCTTTGTTCTATTCGGTTTGTCTGATAAATAATCTGGTTCAGATTTTGTTTCCAATTCGTCCAGGTAGATATGCTACGCGTTATAGGAAAACGTGTTGAAGGAGTATAATCGTACAAGGCCCTTACGACTCCATATAACGCGTTATTTACAAATGATTCACATCTAACTTTTTTCGTTACATGGGGTTTAAATCGAATATTAAGGAAAAACTATGTTCTGAACGAAATAAAAGCTTTTTTAATCAAACTAAAAACATTTCAAATAAAAATCTTATGCGTATGTAACAAAGAAATAATTTAATTTATATACAAATATAACTTGGGAAATCCCCGTAATCTAGGGGGAACACCCGTGTAATACGAGAAATGAAAATCGCGTAATATGAAGTCGCGTTATAAAACTACCGTGTTATAGGGAGGTTTACTGAAACCTTCCAGAAAAGAGCATACTCATTCCTCAAAGACCGGTAACGTATCTGTGAGCCCTCTGGTGTTGCAGTTGTCTATGGGCCTGCCCGTTTACCCTTTGTTAAATAAAAGTGTCATTTTAATATTAACTCACAGAATATATACGTCGCTTTTGAAAATCATATCATCTTACTATACTTTACTATTATTTTATCCTAAAGCAATTTACTTTTTGTAAAAGAGTGTTTAATTTCAAACTAATAATATCATTAGAAATAGAAAAACAGTGTAAATCTGTATGGAACGCGATGAGAAAAAACAACACTTTTCAACAGAACTGTACGTGTCGGGTTACCAACAGAGTGGATGCACAAAATGTAATGTAATCATTATTGTCACTGGCAGAGAAAAATGGAGGATAGACCATAGAGAAAGGATATACTGTAATAATTTTTAAATATTTAAGTTCTCCGCACGCAATTTTGAAAAGATTACAAAAATATGGCTTAATACAAATTTATTTGAAAGCCTTTTAAAACGAAACGTAGTGAAAAAACAATGTGAAAACTAAGTGTATGAAATAAATAAATAAATAAGTAAGCATTTAAAACCGAATTCGACTTGACGTATTCAAGAAGAGAGCCCATCGTTTCCCATTAATTTTAAATAAAATGAATTCCAATTCCAAATTTGTCTTTTTATTTAATTATATATGATTTATTATCGCTTATTTAATTCATATTGACACGTGACAGGCTATCATTAGCAGTGCTTTGCCGCGCGATAGCCGACCGTCTAATGGCCGTGTAATCGTTGAATGCCTAAAAAAATAACTTAGAAATTTAGTTTACAGTTTATATAATACAGTGCGTTAACCTAATAAAGTTATTTCTTCTTTCTTTCAATTTCAATAGATCTTCGTACTTGTAAATCTTCGGGACGAACACTTATATATATATACTTTATATAATATAAAGATCTTCTGCTTTAAGCTTAGTAGAGTTGTTACCCTAAGCCAAATGACGCCACGGGCATATCTAAAAGGAAAGTGTGGTATACGTCGCCAACTTTTGTACTATTTGTAGGTACTATAGATATTTTGTGCTCGTTTGCCCGACAATACTTTGCGCGGCTACACAAAGTCCACATTACATGATCATTGAAATGATCATTCAGCTTCGGCTCGATTGCATGGGAGCTGGCAATAGATAAAAATTCAAACATTCCATCAAATTCAACAAAGTCCATCATTGTTTTAAGCTGACGATATATCAAGGAACTAGCTGTGCTTACGACTTCATTTATAAAATTACTTGAAAAATTTCAGCATGTTGATATAAAGCCTATAGTCTTCCTCGATAAATGGGCTGTCTAACACTGAAAGAATTTTTCAAATCAGACAGCAGTTCCTGAGGTTAGCGCGTTCAATCAAAGAAACAAACTTTTCAGCTCTATATATTTGTATAGATAACAGAAGAACGATTTGCAGTCCTTTTGGCCTGCAACTGAATTGGGGCGGGATACCAGTATTTCTTTCTCACATAAGATCGATGTGAAGTGATGGCAATGCTGTCACGCCAAATGATAGTACAATTGTTAGCGAGATTCGGTTTGCGAGAGCTCCTGGTGGACTAAATCCCTCTTTAAAGGACGGCAACACATATGCGAGCCTTCTGGTGGCGCAAATAATGTGATAAACCGCCTGATCGTTAGCCTTTACCGTCTATGTTACCCACCTTCCCCACCTGGCAACTCCACTCACCAGAACACAATATTGCGCGAATGATATAGTGGTTGTCTATACGAAGCAATTACTTCCTTAGTCGGGCAGCTCCACATTACGAGCCAGAAATCTAGTTAGGCCCTACCTTCTAAAAAAACGGTCTTGTCTAATAACATATATGTTACTTCACGTTATCTACATAGTAAAGGTTTTTAATGTAACTTATGCTTTACGAAATGCATGCAAAAAGTGGGTATGCGCATTGCGCATGCGCTACGAGTGAGAGGTTTTTGCGCAGAATATAATGACAGGTGCGCGGCGCTCACGCCTTATTACACTTCTTGTTGCGTGTTTTTTTGATGGAACCATCAGCTTTCACCTATCACGGAACTGTCCGAACTCTCTTATAACTTTTATAAACATTGCACACGACAAAACATTATACAAGTAAAATGGTTCGGCCGTCTTTTTCGTATAGTTGTAGAAAAGACACCAGGAATTCTTTGGATGCGCCTAATAGGTATTCTCATTTTCCCTCCAGTTAAGAGTTTTTTCTTTAAAAACTAGTGGTCGGAATAAGCACCAAGAAGCTAGTAAGGAGGAACGTTTCAGCGCAGTGAATCCGCGGGAAAAAGCTAGTGAAGTAGTTGTATGCTGATCACGCACACCTGCGCAGTATCGCGGCGGGCAGTTTTTTGCCGCTTTACTTCCTGTTTCGTTCCCCGGTCGCGGCGGCTCGTATGCAAAAATAGGCTTATTTTTGTCTGCCTCACCTATTCAGCTGTATCTGTCCTTGAATCAGTCTTTACGTCTCGCCGTAAAACGTTATTATATACGTACGTATATTGTGCCCAATTATTTGTGAATATTTGAAACACTTAATTATCATATACATATATGTATAGCTGTTATTCGCTTGCTGGTTATTTATTTAGTTAAATAAATTCCAGTAACATAATATTGAGGTTATATATGAAGCATTAAAATATTAGTCCGTCGGGCGGCTGCTTTGATCTGTACAGGGTCTGACGGTCCTTCGAATGTTTAATGATCATTTTTGATCGACGATAAATATGGCATTTACTGCTATCGATTTTATTAGCTGTGAAGTAATTTGTTAAAACAAGGAAATCGTCAATACGAGAAGAAATTAAGATTCGTAATTAATATTACGAGCCTCAATTTCTTCTCGTAATAATACAATAATTTATATGATATACATATATTGTTTCAAAGCATGTACACCTTTCTATTTCCAACAGTAAATTTGTAGTTTAAAACTAAATTGGTATTAATTTCGTCAGACAAGGAGAAAAGTGGTTCCACCTCCGTCGCCACCTTACGTCGGAGCTGACCAGCCCGCACACCATCCACGCCTTCGTGCCCGAGCTCAACAGCATCTGCGACGATTTCCTCGCGCTGCTGCAGACTTGCCGCCGCCCTGACGGCGCGGTGCTGGGCTTCGACCAGCTCACTAACAGAATGGGCTTGGAATGTAAGTCATTTTAACACTATTTCAATTTTCTGCAAGGAATTTTTTACCTCGTGCGACATCTGTTTGCAACTAGCTTACATCTAGTGTTTCAAACCGACACCTATTAGGGACCTTCAAGATATGAGCATGCTTTATTCATTATTAATTATCATCATTAGCCCACGAGGGTTGAGGTTCACTTATGGGGTACCACGCACCCATTTGCCCTCTTGTTATATAAGCATAAAATAAATAAATTTAACTCTTGCTTTAAGCTTTTTTCGCCAACTGTGTTTAGTTCTTCCGTATGGATTATATATATATATATATGTAATTTATGTATATTTTTGTATATATAACAAATACTTTTAATTATGCCTTAAATTTTCATTATCCCTTCAATTAAGCTTTTTTTAAAGCTTGTCTAGTTTGTTTTTTTAAAGCTAGATGTAGAGCGAGTCGAGGGTCATGCCAGTATCAGATTTGAACCTAAATAAATGAACATTTCCTCTCCAGGTAAAAGATCTACGTTGGATTTTTACTAGTTATTTAATTTTTGTTGTAAGAGTTCTTAACAATAAAAGTATATGAATGAAAACATACTCGTATCTATAGCTACAAATAACACATCCGCCAAATGTTATCGTATATTTTCGTTGTGTACAAAATTTGGTATCTAAAAGTATATCCGTCAATGCCAGGGGTCAAGTAACTGTTGCGGTCTCGTATAGATTTGTTCCCTTTCTTATTGGAAAACAAAGATAATTTTCAATGCCAGTTAACTTCTAATTGCAAGCTCTTGTGGTGACTGGTAGAAGATATTAGGTTATTTGCCTTACGCATAACCTCTTAACAGTTAATATATCTCGATGATGCTTCTGATACTGATGTGCGTTGAAGCACAACGGAAAATGCGTGCAGTGCTGCAGTGCTTTGATGGCGGTGTGGGTGATATAACATCGAACTGATTCTTATGTGTGGATTTGTGCAAAGATATTTTATTTTCCATATTTGTGATAGTATGTAATTTTTTCGTAGCATTTGGAATACTTCAGTCATGCTCGATTCCTTCCCGAGAAAGCCTAGAGTTTATGATTAAGGCGGATGTAACGGTAGTCGGAAACAAGCGGAATCCTAAGATCGAACAAAGAACCTTATTAAAGTTTCGATACCTTAACGAGTAGGATGGAAGGGTTAAATTTACTCAAATGTACGATTCAGTTAACTGAGTTGTACTTTTGAGTAAATTTAATTTACGCTTGTGTTAATAGCAAGTGTGACGATAGGTCACAGCACCTCACTGTTCTCAGTGCTTTTCTTTACGGTCCTGTACTCGTTGAGTTACAGAGACTTTAATACTAATGAACGTAAACATTATTTCAATTTAAATAGATTTGCATTGAAGTCCGATTACGCTATCGTACTCAGCAAAGGTATGAATTTAAATCATAGCTGGGTTACAGACGACCTCGGCCTTCAGAACGGCCAATCGCTTTTGTTATTTGTTATTAGAATTCTATAAATATAGTGTTTTCCTGTCTTTTCTATTACCACTAATAAATATAGTGGGTTTTATCTAAATTTTTCTATAAACAAACTCTAAATGATTAAGACGTTTTGAGCACTGTCTTCAGCGGACGCCACACATCAACAGGATACGCCAATCTCTCCCTTCGTCCTTGCAACCATCGCCTAATTTAGTAAATTTCGATCCCAATTAGCACTAGGCTGTCAGCCACTATCGCAATAGAGTGTTGCCATTTCCACATTCTGCCAATATTTAGGCCTGAAAACAGGGCAATAACATGTACAGTTATGTTGTCTTAGCATAAATATGTGACAAAAATGAGGAAAATTTGCCCATCCTTGTAACCGACTCGGCAGGCCGAGGGCGAGGTGATTTGGTGAACTAAAAGCCTGTGGGAGGAGTTGGCAAATGGGGCCGAAAAGAGTGCTAAAGACCAATTAAAAGAAAACAATTAACGTGATGAACAAGTTTTAATTGTTATCTAAATGTTTCTGTAAATAGTATTAAGTATCTAAAAACAACAATCAACAGAACATAAAACCGTATCTCAATACAAACGATCTACGTTCTGGTCGTTTCCTATTTGGGAAACCAATTAAAGAGCTTATGAGCAAAAAAATATTATTTACGACATCAAATATAACATGGTCCATAAAACATATGTTGTGAATCCATATAAAGGTATCGTTATTATCTTAAAGCTTGATGTTTTGTTTCTGTTGATTGGAGTCATTGTGTCATAGCACGTCAGGAAGCAGCGCCTGACATGTGATAACAAGCTCATTTCTGTTTTCCCAATGAAATATAGCTTGTGGCGTCTGATAAGGAATGCAATGTAGGTCAGGATGGTAATAGCATGCTATGATGGAGGAGTTGGCAAAGCATAATATTGAGTCATTTGAACGCTGCTTTATTGAAAATTACTTTTTCTTCATACTACGCTAATACCATCATAGTCACCTTACAACCGATCACAAATGCCTTTTCGCTTTCGCCTTTTCTGATTTTTACCCAAAATGGTGCAATAATGTTAAACGAAATTTCTTAACTGCATTGTTTTTTATTTCCTCCCATTAAGTTTCATATAAAATGCCAGATCAAAAAGATACTAGTTGAAAATAAACATCGACTTAGTGAAAACCGAAAAGAAAAGTAGATTACGCACCTTGCTGAAGCGAGTAATTAATGCACTCGTGTTAATTTAGTGCCCTCGTCTTCGCTTGGGGCACCAACTTAACACTCGTTTATTAACGACTCACTTTGCGCTCGGTGCAATAATGTACTATTGTCTGCCACTATAATATATAGATGGATTTACAACATATTCAGTTCCTATTTATTTCCCTTTTGTATCACTATGTATCACACATGTTGGTGGAGGTAGCCTTCCGTATTCTATGGGCAACGTTATCTGCTTACCATCAGACAGGCTTTATAATTGATTTTTACTTTAAATACCTTCAATTAAATTTTCCAATTAACAAGGAAACAAGCTCATAAAAAAATAAAATCAGTAAATAATGATGTTATGTATGATATTATTTGGATGCAAATGCGAATATTTGCTCGAATTTAAAGCTTTTCCAAGAATTTTTGATAATGCCAACATTTGGAAACCAGCTTTCTGAAGCCAATTAGCTTGCAAGATTTATTGACGCGGCATTTTTTGTACTATGTTTTGATCGTTTGCATTTAAGGTAATTTTTATGAGTGTTTATATGGTATTCGCAGGTTAAGTGCACGATGCCTAATGTCAAGGTTTGACCTGGATGAGCTTCGAAAAGATATAGACAAGTTTTAACAAGTTTTAAATAGACATAATATTCGTTTAAATCGAAGTTGTACAACTTTAAATTAACCTATTATTTGTTCGGCATGGAGGCGTCTTAGATTTTTTTTAATTTAAATTTAGGTATTATTGCCATCTATCATTTTATTACCTCAATTTATATTGATTCTATTAAAACTGTATATTTATTATTTATAATTCAAATGATCTTATCTAAATTTGCATCAAAATTTATAATTATTATTCAGTGACTCAAAGGAAATATTTTAATATACAATATTTTTTTATTCGCTTATCTGCACTTACGGTGAATTTAATTGGAGGATGGAAGATTTATGTTCTAATTTAAAATTATAATTATAAGATTTATCTTCCACTTAAACTACATTAACTTACTCGAATTCCTTTGACAATACAAGTCTCTGCTAAAACGATTTTCTTCTTTATTGTATTTTATTAAATGTTTATTAATAAAACGATTATTCCAATTTTTTATATGATAAAGATAGTGGGCAAACAACGGTTGTCGCTCTGTAAGTAACTAGCGGTGCCCTTGAACAACTGTACCACCAGAAGGTTCTCAAGTGGGTTGCCTTTAGAGGAATGAGTACGCTCTTTACCAGAAGATTTCTTGGTGGTATGGGTTTGGAAATACCGGAGCTTGTAATTGAATCGAAAGAGACGTCGGGCTAGGCAAGAAATTCCGAGAAAATCGCACGCGACCACAATATCATCCCTTGACGTGAAAGCATTACCGCCACTTCACACCTCTTATGTGAAATAAAGGTATGGTACACTGATGCTCCGGCACAATTAGGCTGTAGCCCAAAAGGACAGCAAGTGCGGCGCTACCTCTAATTAGATAAATAGATAGGAGCAAGGGAAGGGATGGAGTAAAAGGATATAAAGATCAGTAGAAAGGAACGTCACGGGCGGTATAGGGGGAGTGACAACAGCAGCTAGAGTTGCATACCCGTAGTGGATCTGACCAGTTAACAGACTGATAAAAAGGAAGATCCACCTCCTGAACGAAAGTAGACTTTCGAAAATACCCGCAAATTTTATTTTTAAGGTCAAACTTTGAAAATACATGACTTTTTGAACGTTTTTCGTTCGTTTATTTAGAAAAATATTGATTTTCAAGAATAAAGAAAAATACTACAGAAATGCATGTTTTTGTCTTTTTTTTTTCTTTCTTTGCGAAGTTGTTGTTTGCACTATTACGTGATATTCCGTCGGGGGTGGCTGACTTTTTTTTTAAGTGTTCATGTTATAATTGCTACAATAGAGTATTTTGGCGCAAAGCGACCAAAGCGGTCGCTGCGCAATTACTGTGTTAAGCCAAAAACAATAACCGCAAAGCACCCAGGGCGATAGCTGCGTGATGTCCCTGCCCGTTTCTAACCTATCCGCAACAGAGTTACGTTTCGCGCCGAATGAGTGATATTCCGTCGGGGGACAAGCGGACGGTCGCTACGCAGTTATTTTTTTTGATTTAACACAGTGATCGCATAAATCGCTTCGCGGTCCATTTTTAGCTTTAAAACAGAAATGCATGTATATGTGATTGTATAATGTTAACATTAACGTCGAAATACTCAAAATGCTCTATTTTAGCATTCATAATTCGAAACTAAAAGTCAGCTTCCCCCGACAGAATTGTACTCATGAGAATGCAATCAACAACTTCCAGAAGAAAAAATATGCACTTTTGGGAAAGTACTCAAGCTGCATTATTACCTAATTATTAATAATCAAAAGCATTGCAGCGTTTTCTCTATCAAATTTTAATGTAACTTGCCTCTTGTGGAGTCATCGTTATGATATAATTTACTAGACTATAAGATTTTAAATTTAAGTATTTCTAATGCCTATATAAATACTATTTTGCTAACAATAAGACCGTACTCATGAACAATGTGTGTGTTCGGTTTCGCTATATCGCTTCCGTACCACCCTATAATGGATTACCTAATAAGACAAGTCTGAAAATATTTGAAAGAAAATTATATTCAAGTTGTTGGACAGCCCTAAAGTGGGTTTAATGCGATAAAGATGTTAATAATTCTAGAAATTCTCTTATTTCGGTCAACTAGCAACCGATACTGTGTCGAGGTTAGAGCGCCACTATTTAGGTTAAATTATGAATTGTAATATGCAGTTGTTAGAAAACCTACTCGATTATAATTTATCTTTTAGTCTGATATAACCTCTGTGTATGAACCGATCGACGTGTTGACGTTTGTAGTTTCCCGAACCTAGTTCTTGAAAAGAAAACATCTTTGCCTCAAAATACATTGTTGATTAATTATGTTAGCAATTCTTTAATTTATTCTGTCATCTTATACTTTTGTATCTTACTACATAGTCTAAGTAACTAAGTATGAATAATCAATTTCAGGGTAAGAAGCACTTTATATTCTTACGTAAAAGTAAGAAATCAGAAATATTCCGGCGCTTTTGCTTTACTTCTACTACGTTAAATTAGGTACTTAAGGTTTATTAAGAAGCTTGACTTTCTATGAACAGGACCACATACAAATAAAGACCGGAGGGTAGAAGTAGACGGGCAAGTTATACAATATATGTGGACGAGTATACTTGGGCCTCGTCTCTGTCTCCTTTAAAAACCTGCAGTCAAATGAAATTGAGAAACGTATTGTCAAAGCCTGGAAGAGCTTGGAATTCTTCCCTTCACATAACCTATGGCTGAGCCATAGAGGACTAAATGTGAAGGGAAGTAAATAATAAATATACATATGTGCTTTGTCGAATTTACTAATTTCTCTAACTAAACCGAAGGGTGCAAGGGACTAATTTATACTACTAATCCACCTTTCACTTTGGCACTCAATTGTTGTGAACAGTTCTCAAAAATTGACTGTCAATCTCCCGTTCAAATCGTCCGTCCCCTTCCCTAGCGCAATCGCTGTTTAAGGGCAAATGGCGGCAACCGATCAGCTGCAGCACCCTATTAGAACGCTTTTTTCACATTTTAAAAAGCTCTCTTGCGAGTAAAGGCTTTGCTCTTGAGCTAGAACCTGTGTTATACGTAACACGCCTGTTACACACGAATAATTTTTTTTTACATTGATAAAGTGGCCGGACTCAAAGACTGTGGATGTTGGGGAATCTTTTTATTCCGAATGACAACGTTATTCCATTCTTTTATAATCATAAAGAAGTGTATGTCACCAGCCAGTACATTACAGATCTCTCATTAAAAAACCTTATAAAAGGCATAGTGAGACTATTAGGCATACCTCAAAGTACTTAAAGTATGCGTAAAACAATTATTTTATATCAAATTTTTTAAAACTTTCTCTATCTTCACTTACATATATTATCATCATTTCAAACCAGTTGACATAGAAAGTGTGATAAAAAATGAAGCAATATGATATCAATTGGTCAACTAAAATTCTATATTCTTTTATTAATAGTTTTTAATTAACTTGCAACGTTTGTTTGTTCGGGGGGAACCTGACAACTCACTTATTGAACAGATCTCATCGGGTGAGCTGAAATTTTGCACACGTATGTATATAAAATGACAACGCATTACTATGATGACAAAGAGTTGATCTGATGATGGAGCTTGAAGGGTGGCCATAGGATTTCTGTTATAAAACGACATAATTCCATCGAGTTTCAGCTCGTGTGGTTCGTCCTGGCAAGTTGTCTTTAGATGGTGTCCAAGGTCTGATGACGGAGCTGGAAAGTGGTCACAGGATATTTCACAAATTCGAATCTCCGTCATAACGACACAATACCAAACTAAAAGCTTTTATAAAAAACCTTTTTACATAAAGTTTTTACAATACGTCTAGAAGATATTCAGACACACATAGACCGTAAGAGATACAATAAAATAAAACAAAGCGTATGCTTTCGTTTTTATTACATTATTAAAATTTTCTGAAGAAAAGACGTACGCACCAAACAGAATGGCAAATGTGATATAATATTATTCGTAAGAAAATTGCTTTGTCTCGACTCGAATGAACAATTTAATTTTCTATTATAGTGTAATTTAGTACTGATAGCTCAAGAGGTTCTTGGAATTGCTCAAAATGTATATTGTTTTATAATTCATGAAAATCATCTACTTATATTTGATCTAATCTAGATGAAACGTAATCATGGATCACGGCTTTTTATGTTTATTTCTTTTCTTGTGGCCAATTTATTTTGTGATAATGAAGTCATCATGATTTTGGTATTATGGGTGGAAGTCCTAAAAATATACCTTTTTAAATCTATGTTTTTTATCAGTAATTGATTACAACTTCTAATTAATTATACCAAAGAATGCCGACTGGTTGAAAATCAGCTACAAATTTTTGGATTTCTATATCATACTTAAAGCTATATAGAACTCTTTTTGCAACTGACATTGTTATATTTTACAATTAATATACATACTGTCAACATGCCTACGCTTTGATACCATTTATAGTAAAATGTATACAAGTGTGTGTAAATCGTTTGTCATTAGTGTGCGTTTGGTTTCAGTTATTTAATATATTAATATTGCATATTTGAAAGAAATATTAGCATTTCTAAACCCTCTTCTGTTTAAATAATAATTGTGCCAAATTTTGTAAGGAAAGCGACAGTTTTTGGTTCCATATTAATATATAGAATCTTGTCCATAGGTTTCCTTAATCCTCGGTCGGACGACTTCCCACGGTCTCCAGCAAATTACGGGCTTATGGACCAGATTGCGGCGTTGCACTGGATCAAAGAAAACGTAGCAGTGTTTGGCGGTGATCCAACAAACGTTACGCTTATGGGTCATGGAACTGGTGCAGCTTGCGTGCACTTCCTGCTCACTTCGCTAGCAGTACCTGAAGGTAATGTTTATAAAATGACAATAGTAGTATTGATTTAACAAGTGACTTGCGATCGTTTGAAAGTTATCGTTGCATGATTTTGATGAACACATTCAATTTAATAACTTAAAATTGACATAATCTATACCCGTAAATAAAATGATAACATCGAAAATATTTCACATCTAGTCCTATATATCCTATATATATATCTTGTTATCTTAATATAATATATATATTAAGATAACAAGAAATAGACAAGTACTAAATACATTTACGTACATTCTAGCCTACCGTAATACAGTTTTCACTAGTACGGAGGCTGGTGGTTCTCTAGTCCTTTTGTTATATTGTAACAAATAAATATAAGTGTGCTAAACACTTCAAATATCACTGTATTTTAAATCACTAAATGGATAGCTTACTTACAATAATATTTAACCACTGTTTTAATCAAATGTAGTAAGTAGGAACATAAAATAATTTTGATTAACCTCATGATGTACACTTCAAAATTACAAAAGTTGCAAATAACTGCAAAATTATGTATGCATTTCAATTTAATACTTTAAAAAATAATTATTATTTGTTAAAGCATTAAATTGACGTTTATAACAGCTTATACAAAACCAACATTTAATTTCTTTAGTACAGTTTCATTTCTTTGTTTATTTGTTCAAATACATTTATAAGAAACACAATACTACAAACTTAAATAAAAGAAACTCAAATAATCCCCAAGTCAGATTTCAGTCGTTTAATGATATTTACATAACGCTACTTAGATTCTTGTATTACATATGACAAATAAACAAATATAAACAACTCTGAATGAGCTGAAACCGTGAAGCTAGTTTACATAGGACTATGAGTTTGTATACAAACACCTACACGCATCGTATCGTTTTCGAGTTTGGGGTGAGGTCTTTTAAGTTATTTGCTGATGGCTTGAACACATTGTGTGGCTAGGAACAGATAAGCAGGAGACATTATTCTGCTATAACGATAATGCTATCGAACGCAAGGATAATAAACCTGGGTGCCCTTCTTATCTTTGTTTCCCTATAAATTTTAGACAAAAAAAAGAGGAACTGTGAGCAAAGAGTTAATGAAAAGGTAAGAGAGAAGAGATAAATTAAAATATAATATGACAATTGGCGTGGGCCTCATGCCTGTGTTGCGTAAATGTAATAACAAAAAAAAAGAAAAAAAAAACCTGTGTATCTGACATGCAAACTGGATTCAATATATTTCTTTGTAACTATCGGTACCTTACGGCAAAGCTTTTGAGGGGAAGACGTGATACTTATAACAGTAAAGCGTTTTGCAAGAAATCTACTTAAATTTGTAGGCAAAAAATTGTTAATTGAACTAACCGAAAGTACAGCCCTGAACCTGCTTCCAAGGCGGACTTTAGGAATGTTAAGTATCATCAATACTTAAAACGTTCTTTTTTTATTTTACAAGGTGCAAACTGTTCACCATATTATATTTGACAACCAATATTCCCTAGACTTTTATTACGTAACGCCACGATTGCAGTCCATTTTGGCCTGCAGCCGAATTGGGCCGGCGCGTTTGGTTACCAGTACATCTTTCTCACATAAGATCGTTGTGAAGTGGCGATAATGCAGTCACGTCAAGTGATGATATTGCTGTTGAGTTTCTTTCCGTTTATGAGTTTTCGGCAGATCGGAAGAGCATTACACACTCACTTTAAAGGGAAAATTAATTCGTGTAATATATTGAGTTCATATTTTAAATTAATTTGAGCACACAAGACTAAAATAGTTTGATGTATGCATTTGAGTAAGGAATTTGTGTAATTTGTGCTTTATTTATTAAACTTCCCAAGGAATGCACCAATTTTTTGTAACACGATCGGTACTTGGTTCACCCTGAAACCGGAGTATAAACATCGTAAACAAACCTTCACCAATATTACTTTATAATACTCGTTGTATTCTTTGTATTTTTTCTCCTTCAAATGGTAGGTTCATACTAAGTAACTAAACTTTTCCTATTATTTTTTGCCTATAATATTTAACCCTATCAGGGCCGGATTAACTTTAAACATAATTTTTTGAACCGTTATGAAGTTTTTTGTTGCGTATGAACCACACGATGCTTGATCTGAGTATGAACTAAAGTTTAATTGATTAAAAAGTAAGTATTATGCCGAAGCCAGACATAGCTTCAATTAAATGATCATGCAGTGTGGCCGGGGACGTTGTGTACAAAGTTTTGTAGTACTTTGTGGACTTCAAGGTCAAAAATGTACAAAGAGCTATGTCTGGCTCCGGTGTTACAAAAATGTATGAATATATTCTCAATTGTTTTATGATACGATTATGGGAGATGTTCAACTAATGAATTAAGACGTTGTTGTCACTAGTAGGTACATTGCAGCGTATATCAAACAAAAACATCTCTTAAAGCAAAGTAGTTTAGTTTCTCATGCATGTCATGGATTTCCGCAAAGTAACGCCTGATTCTATCAATTATTTGAGGACAGATACTATCCAGGACGAAGGGAAAAACATCAAACTTATCTATTATGTCTGTATTGATTGAATCTATCCAAATCTATTTAGTCTTTGTTCAAAAATACATTTGCTTAGAAGCAAAAGCTCTTACTAGTAGAATTTTTTTTTGTTTGTGGAGGTTCCAGGGATGACGTCAGATGGCAATCGGTCGTCTTAACTCGCCCCATAGTCACATCCTCTGCAATCTAAGCGGACCCTGGTACTACACCATGATAACGATAGAAAGAAAAATAAGATATATTTTGATTTTGTTTTCAAACAGCCGACGATTTCTAATCAAAACTATTAGGCGCAGAAGAAGAAGGCAAGCCAAAAAGAAGAAAATAAGAGGTGGTAGTCGAAAACTTACTTTAGATTGCTGAGTCACTTAAGTTAGTTTGTCAATTTGGCTCTAAAAAAAAACTCTGCCAACTCACTCACTCATAAGCAAGAACGCAACACTCCACAAACGCGTAGTTGAAATGCGCAAATCTGCCTGTGCTTTACACGTGATGAACGAGAAATCTCGTTATTTCCCGCCTCTATATCTCCGGAAATCCATTACATCGTAGAATCAACTACACGGAATCATTAGTAATTATTTAAACCAGTGCACAACTCCCAGTAGTTATTTGCTTATAACAGCTCATACATTCTGGTAATGCTAACTTTGATTACTATATTTCAAAATTTTTGAAGTTTCACTTTTATATTATACTTGCGAGGTTAGCAAACGTCTGGCCCTAATTCTGGTCAAATGAATGGTCTAGTATTAATGCCATTTATATGAAGAATTTCAGAAATGCGACCTACTCTATATTATTTAGTATTATTAAAATATTCCTATGAGTTAACCTTTCTTTCTTTTATTCCTTTCCTGAAAGAAGTTTACTCTAGGCCACCACTCCGTTATTGTCCTAGACCTCCTGCCATCACCACATCTAGCCAAAAAAAAAAAAAAAAAAAAAATAGAAATACTTTATTGTATATTTACTGACTTAAGAAGAAATTACTCTAACTTTGATTGCATATACTTGGGGGTTGATCTTTTCACAGCTTCAAGGGAATATAGACTTCAGTTTTTGGCATTAAAATGAACTTTATTATTGGTCTACGCGCTTTTGAGAAAAAGAGTCTTCACAAACAGACATACAGATAGACGGGCAGACACTGATGCAACTATATATTTACAGTTTTCAGATATTACCCTTTACTTTTGCTCCAAAAAAAAAAAAGCAGCTTCTCTTGATAACGTGGCTATTTGATGACCACGATCACTCTACCAAAAGTATATCCAAGAAGAAGAGATTATGAGTGATATTGCTTGTTTGTTTAAAAAATAGTTTTGTATTATCAAATATTTCTCGTATATTAAATATTATGTACAACAAATATTATTCGTAAATTATTCTACTATAATCTAATTTTATATTACTTATTTCTAACTTGTTAACGGAATAGTTAAAATAATAACGAAGACTGCTAGAGACGTGAACACTAATATTAAGTGATGATGTGAATGTGCTAATATTCTAAAGAATAATTATTTATTGATTAATTCTTGCATATTAAGAACAATTATTGCTATTTCTTAAAAGAAAGTGCTAGAAATACGGTTTGCAGGAATGAAATGAAGGAAATTAGCTAATTAAAATATAATTTTTGAGTATAACACAGACTAGTTACTCAAAAAGATAACCTTAAATAATAATTGAATGAGTTAACCTAATCTGCATAGTCAATTTAGTATAATTACAGCTGCAATTAGGTATTACAAATACTGATGGCGAACATTTGAGAGGTTTTTAGTAGATACGTCGTCATGATTATCAATTACAATCAAAAGAATCATCATAGACAGTACTATATAAATTGAAATGCTAAAATATTATAGATAAAGGGGTTAGTAAGGGCTAAAAGCCAATCATTTTCAAACTATAGATATATTTCAAATATCAATTAATATAATCACTATATACGTATATTTCGTGCTACTTGGAACCTTTAAATGATTCGCTTTTGCTCATTCTACTTATTATTTCTGCTTTAGTAATATTTTATAAAATAACACAAGTTTCCAGGTTACATACCCTTAAAACCAGTAGCGCGCCGCTACTAAATACCTCAGCTATTTGTATATAACCGTAAAGCGTGAAATTCATCTGATAGAATGCAATGTTCATGATATTATTAATACTAACTAAAGACGGATTAATGAGTAAGTTTGATTTGATATGTATATTACAGAGAGATGCGTCTATTACAGGCAAATTACTGTTTAAAGGCAAGTTTAACCATTTTCTAGTAAATAACACAAATTAGAACATAGTTAACGGTTTCATTCATTACTAGATAATTGGCCAATCACTTAGCAGTCAGTCAGGAATACAGACCGATAGCGGCTGTTACGCGTCAGTAGTTCTAATTAGTTACCCGCATAATAGCTTGAAAGCATGTCAATAGCGCGTTAATCTGCCTAGTTTTTGTTTAAACGTATGGAATCCGTAAGTTGGTCGCGCTATGTTATTCTCTATATTAACGCTCGCATTTTTATATGTCAGCTATTAACCGACTTTGTGAAAAGAGAGTTTCGATATATCCATTAAAGTAACTTTTTTTTATAAGTTAATCCAGCACACACAAACGGGCAAACGTTTAACTGAGGTCCAGTGATTAGCATCGCCCATGGACACCGTTTTTAAAGATTTGTTTTGATACTAAACTAACCTATTCTAATTGAAATATGAGTAGTACATTTGGGTTTATTCAAAGTGTTTATCTATACTAATCCATACTAACATAGAAAGCTGAAGAATTTGTTTGTTTGCGGTTCAAAACAATAAATCAACGTTTCGTCTCTTGTGACAATGTCATAAACAGTATTAGAATGTCCGTGGTCGTACTTCAGTAGCATCTGTGAGCACCATTCTATGGGAGTCCGCTTCTGCTCCGCTGTCAGTTCATGAGGGATCCAACGACAACAAAGTTTCCGAACTCTCAATTCTTCGTGTAAAATTTTCTGAATTTGGCTCATACCAATCCCCAATAGCCCTCGAATGGTCTCATAGGCAATCCGCGGATTTTATTCAATTAGCCGCTTAACAGTAGCCACATTATTTTCGTTGACGGCAGTTGAAGGCCGTCCTTCACGAAATTCGTCATGTAAAGAAACTCGACCTCTCTCAAATTCAGCATAACATCGCCTTACGGTGCTCAAACAAGGTGCTTCTCTCCCAAAAGCGTTTTGAAGAGGAGCAGCACAGACTTGTGGAGAGAGAGAACTTTCAAAATCGTAAAAACTCATCGCTCTAAAATCTTTTCGACTTAATTCCATTTTCGTTGCGTACGTAGAATTTTGATATGTGATAAAAAACAATTGACAAAAGCTTTCTCGTCAATTTTTTTTTAACTACTAAGAAGGTTGCAACGTTTCAAAAAATATAACATTCAAAATTCAAATAGTTCCGATTAGCTAGAAGTGCAAAACTTTTAGTGTGCTCCATGCATTAAAAGCTCCTTGCATCATGTTCTATCTTGCGCTGACATATACATACCAATACTTACATAATCTCCAGACTGCTGTCGCTATTTTTGGTGGCCTGTTCCCCCTCGCTGGAGTTGGAACCCCCCGAGTGCGAGCGCGGTGCACGCCCTCTGTGCGGCTTCTTGTCTTCAGGTACGTCGGTGGAGGTCGCCTCCTCGGAGTGGCGCTGCCACGCCGGAATCGACGGGGGTTCGGTTCTCGTCTTAAGCGAGGGGAATTGGTTCCTGTAAGACAAAAAAAAAAATGCCTCATATTTGAACACATCAGTGAGAATTGATCGTACTTATACAGACAAGCTATTCAGAATCAAAAACTGTTAGTGATTCGGAAGTTTATCGAAGATAATCATTTGAGAGAGAAAATTAAATTAGTAAAACTGTGAAGCAAGAAAAACATATTAAGCAAGATAGTTCAAATTGCTTAAAGGGAATTCAAATTGAAGGAAATGTATAATAATAGTTAAGATATTCTACTTGACTACCTTCAAACGATTGATAATTAGAAGGTACTTAAGATTTTTTCTTAATTTGTGCTTTAAGGACATAGCAATAGGGCAGTATTCTTTTAACTGAATATTCTTAATTATATATTCAATTTTTATATGTCGAATTTTTTATGCAAGATGTAATTAGTTGTGTGATTACACATAAGATAATTAATACTAATTCAAGTCTCCTGTGCACGTTACATATGTAATCATGTTGCTAATTCATAAAAAAAATCCATAAACTAAAGCAACATAGTCTTTTAGATTTTCCAGTTGCTTCCACAAAGAGCTTTGTTTGAACGAAGTCTGCATTTCCTCCTGAGCGAGTATATACTGGATCTGGGTCTTCGAGAAGAGCGCATACTCATCTCTCAAAGGCCGGCAATGCATCTACTCACCTATGAAGCAGTACTCTTTCATTCGCAGCCACATCGTCCGTCAGACCGATTAGCTGCAGGGAGCTCTGTTTTACCGAATTCTTCATCCCCCCCTTGAGCGATGTAGTCAAAGTGAGTCTTACTAAAAGGCCCATAATCATATCTCAAAAGCTGGCAACGCATCTACTCTCCTATTGAGAACTATTCCTCCAACTAAAGACACATCGTCCTTCTGATTGTCTAGGGAAGTCCGCAAAACGTTTTATTTGACGGATATGTGTATAACCCTAAAACTGGGTCTTCGAGAAATGCTCATACTCACCTATGAAGCAAACTTACTAGTGCCGAAGGGAGCTCTGTTTTACCGAAGTCTTTATCTCTGACTTGAGCGAGGATATACTCGAACTGGATCTTCGAGAAAAGGTCCATAATCATACCTCCAAAGGCCGGCAACGTTTCGACTCACCTATTGAGCAAGATTCCCTTGACCGAAGCCATATCGTCCTTCAGATTGTCCAATTGCGTTCGCAGGGAGCTCTGTTTGACCGAGGTCTGTATCTCCCCTCTGAGGGATGATATACTGGCGTTCATAACGTCAAGCGACTTTCGCAGCTCGTCTATGCATTCAGCCGTCGTTTTGCGTTTGGGTTGCTCGACGAATATAAGGTGTCTGATGCAGTTCTGTAATGGTAAGTTGTGTGTTCTTAACCGCTGGCAAAATATTCTAAGCGCTTGGCAAAAAATAAACCCTTGGCTAAGTATTTTTAAAGTTAAAAAAATCTTTTTAGGCAATAAATAAAATGTACATTCCCAAAACTTCTTTCCTCCAAAGATTTTGCGCAAATATAATATGTCAGAACAAGTTCTAGTAATTAATTCTGTGTGTATAGATTTTTACATGGATTGGCATAGCTCAATCGGTAGTCGACATTTGATTCGTTCGCTAGTTTAAGCAGTTCTTACCGCAATAGGGTGAAAGAGTTAAGATAATTGTGTATTTAGGTTTAAGGTTACTTAATTGAATAAAGATGAAATTATTTAAATTATTATTATTAGGTAAGTATTTTCAAAGATTAGAAGTCTTTGTAGACAAGAAATAGTCACTAAACTTTCAAAAATTCTACCTTTCAGAGATTATGCTGTTATATATAAATCAGGACTAGTTAAAATAATTACACAAATTGTTACACGGATTTAAACTTTGGATCACTGATTAAACGTTATCGTGCAGCGACCTTTTTATCTTGAATTTAAATAAGTCATGCTGCGAAACTAGTATTTCGGTTGGCATAAACGTATCCATAACCTATTAATATATAATTAATATATATAAATAGATGACATAGGATTAAGATAGACAACTTAATGCCTGTTTTGTAGGTAACAGACGCCTGTTATACACTAACGTTTTTTTTATTTTAGAAATATATTAATACATACATATGGATAATAAACCCGGACTCGAGGCGGGAATCGGACCCACGTTTAGGAGCATAGAAAAGTGTTGTTTTTAGACTTTTTTAGACAATTTTAAACAAATTTTTCTCCGTAAGAACCATCATCGTACTTCAAGGAATATTTTGGGATTTATAGCGGAAAACAATATATATATATATATATTAAAAATAGGCAAGAGCGTGTCAAGACATGCTTATATAAAAGGGTTCCGTATCTGATACGCTATAATTTGTTAAATAACTTCAAAAGTAGTTGTCCGTTTTCGTTCAAAATAATTTTCCTAATGAGTTTTTTTAGCATGTTCTATCAACATGGAAAATTTCAAGTCTCTACGTGTAATAGTTTGGAAATGCTAGAGGGGGGAACAAAAGGACTGCTAGTGTGGCGCTACCTCTAATTAGAATAAAAAAGATAGACAAATAGATTTTAAGACTCAGACTCTATTGTGTATATTTACTACATAGAACTCAGGTAGATGCGTAAATGTTTAAAACGGCAGTGATATTATTAGTAGCTCTTGTGAAGAAAGTACTCTTGGTGGATTTTATATTTCTGTGTCTTCTACATTTGTATGTAGAAATGTGAGATGTATCGGAGAACAAGGTAACAGGGAAATACAAAGAAAGTACTGTCATTTATTATTGACATTCAATATTCTTTACACACATTTCCATATTTAACTCTACCAGATGGTAGAGTAGGTGTGGTACTCTACCGGATGGTAGAGTAGGTTAAGTGGATGTTCTTGATCTCACCAAATTCTGAGAACTGGTTCTGAGGGAAAAAAATATTTTGTTATAAATGGTTCTAAAGAATGGTCACAACATTGAATAAATGCTCTGTCTTGCTATCCAGACGTCAGTCTATCTATATTATATTTATCAATATTCTGTACATTACAAATAATATAACATAAAAAATCTGTTACGATTACACACTTGGCTATAATGTACTTAAAAACTAAAATCAAAATTTTTGTTATACACTTCTCATCAGAAAAATCGAAAGACCTTGCAAGTTTATATTTTATATTCCTAATCTTCATAATATAGAAGGTCTATAATTAATTTGAGTTCCATGAAGAGTTGCTAGTCATCCGTTTAAATCTCATTGTATGGGTAAGTACTGCTGTATATTGTTGTAATACATAAGGAAAATAAGGTAAAGTAAATTAAGGCAAATTAATTATATACGTATATAAAAATAAGAAAATAAAAATACACAGACCAGTGGAAACTTGTCTCGTACGACCTGACATTAAAATTTAATTTTAACGAACATCATTTAAATGCATGGAACAGAATCGATGTGTATTAATATCACATTAACAAAATTAAATGTATATCGCCTTATCACATGGATTCTTTAGCAAAAGGTTGTAAAAAAAAAACTGTTGCCATCAGTGTCAAGTAGACAAATAAAATATTTTGATTTGATTTGTAATGGCATGGTAGGGGTTAACATAAAATAAAAATGCACTTGATATAAGTGTACGATGAAACAAAACAAAGCAAACTTTTCAGAGTAAAAATAAGGGAACAAAATTTAGTTTTAAATAATACTTAAGATAACAGCTACATAATGAAACAATAATGCTGGTAGCAAAATCTTTAGCGTCCGTTAAATTTTAGGCTAAAACCTAGATCAGACAAAATTTTTAATAACATAATATTTTAGTGTGGGTACTACGAACTTTTACACACGAAATAAAAACATGGATAATGATAGCTATATTCCTATTTATAAACCGTAAGAAGAATTTTATTAAAACTAAATTTTTTCTTATTTTCTTGGTATTGTCATTTGTCACGCACTAGGAGCAAAAACCTACGCTACGTAGCTATGGCTTGAGAAGACCGTAGTTTATAAATCGTTTGGCACATCCCAAGTGCCGGCTCATAACGTTAACGTATGAAATTTAGTTTTAATCAATTATAAAGAAACGATACCGAATTACACAACCATTTTTAGTAGGAAACACGCCGCCTTAATTAATAAGCGAAAGTAAAAAAAAAGGGATATGTTGACTTTTCTGAACGTAATCGTGTCATATCCACACACACACACACCTTCTTCACCTTAGGGACCTTCAAGAAAAGAGCATACTCATTTCTCAAAGGCCGGAAACGCATCTGCACTCCCTCTGGTGTAACAGTTGTCCATGGGCGTGAGTAGTCATTTGGGTGAAAGCCGTTGACTCTGCCTTTGACTTTGTCTTTGTCAAAGAGACTATTATATATATGGCAAGGATGACTTTTTTAACGTTTTCATTTCTGTTCGGAGTCTCGGAGTGCCAGTGTTGGTATTTTTTATGCAGAATGAACTGTGATGACTAATATTTTCGTCTTTTGCACAACATAATACTAGATAAAGAAAAAAAAATTGAACTTATACGACCTGCTCCTCCAAACAGATGGGCATTTTTTAAAAGGCAATGCAGTTTGATGGTGCAGTCGTTAAAGGGCCTCAATGGTCGGTACATTTGCCGTTTGTTATATTCATTATTTGTTAAGAAATTCTTATACTCCAAAGATCTGCAATGTATCTGCGAGTCCGATTTTTTTTTTGTATTTTGATGGTATCTTTTTTGGCAAAGGACCCTTTTTCAATTCTCTTTTAATTTTTTTGGATTTTCATGATTTCTTTTCTGGCGAATCAGCCTTTTCCAATTCTCTTTTTCTCTTCATAGACACCTACCTACCTTGGATTTTGGAGAAGGTTTAAAGAAGATGCTTATATTGGTTCAACCGTTCCCAAATTATGGCGTGACCAAGGGAAATAGAAATTAGTATAACCTAGTAGCATTAGAGTTATTTAAGAAAATCTCACTCAATGTTGCAATTAGTCAAATATATCGCCTCAACGACAGCTTCCACGTTTCGTCAGTTTCAACCAACGTTTACCCCAAGTGACAAATGTAACCTGTCCGAAAACTGATTTGATCCAGTCAAAAATTTTGTAAAAAGAATTCGCCCAACAAAGTCCATCCGTAAATAAATTCGTATCCGTAATCCGTAAATAAGTGTGTATAAAGATGTCCAGGCAAAGAGCCCAATTTTAAATCCTCTACACGCAGCGATGAATTTTCATTACATTTCATTTGAATACCATTTTGATGAAAATAATTACATATTATACAAAATGGCAAAATTAAACAGTATGACCAAAGTGGCCCAATGGCCTGGAAGCCCATAAAAACATGTTCAGCCCAAACAACGGTACAAGTTTGCCGATAAAAGAAACTTTATACTTAGCTGCCAGACTTTTAATAAGACTAGAGGGTAGTTCAATTCCCGCCTCGAGTCTGGGTATATTATCTATATATATGTATGTATGTATTTATATATTTCTAAAAAGAAAAGTATTTGTGTATAACGGGCGTCTGTTACCTATATCACAGGCATCAAAGTTGTGTTGTTAAAGTGCTGTTAAAGTGTTTCATAGTGCGGTAAATATTTATTTATTATTTACATATTTATGTATAGTATTGTATTGTCATCCGATATATCTATGTGCGCGAAGTTTTAGCTCAATCGGTTTAAAACATCTGCTCCAAAATTGAGCTGTAATATTCCACACGAACAAACGTACGTTCCAAGTTAAATAAAAGCTTTAATAATAGTAAAACAAATGAGACACTTGACAGAAAGTATTTAGGTCTATACTAGTTTGTAATTCGTCCCTTGTACCAAGAATAACAAACGGAATAATTTATTTCCCAGAAGCCCTTAGATGTAAGAAAGGAAATGCGTTAATTACATAACTATAGAACTAAATCACGTAAAGACATGTCGCCGCTTTCTGTTGGGCCACGGGAATGGCGATGTTATGAAAATAAAATATTTTATTTCGAAGTTACTATAAAAGACACTTAAGTTTTATTTATTTATTTGTATGGTGTTATTTATATTACTTTTATTTATATATCTAATCGATACACTATTTGACAACCTGGACAGATTTGTGGTCCACTTTACTGACATACTATTATGCCTATAGATTTGTGCATTAAAATAGCAACAAGGGAACAAGTCAACACCTTTTATACACACTCGTTAAGGCGAAATTTAAATGCGACTTTTCGAAGGTAGTCGGCGAAAAACAACGCCGAAATCTCAAAAACTCGCTGTTACTATAAATCTACAGACCTATTCAACAGACTATTTTATACGCTAGCTATTGATAGGAGTCTCTCGACGGGGAATGCAAAAACTAATCATTCGTAATCGTATTCAGATGATTGTCTAGTTTGATAAGAATTAATCGATTGCATATCACATAATTAAAACAAAAATAAAAACATTGACTACTGCATTAGGCCCTTGTTACACGTATCGATGATAATTTTAGAACCGCTTTGAACAGGTACAAATTTGATTTACTGTAAGAAGAATAAATTAAGAAGGGCTTTTACAATGCAAAGTACACAGTATTTTTTTTTTTTAACATAACACAAGATTATTACTTTTTTATTAAGCTAAATAAATTACAATAATATTTTTTTTTTACTTTTAAGCAGCAAAGCTGCCTTAAGTAAAGTATTGTCAGTATAATAAATAATAATTAATAAAAAACCGACAAAAAAGCATGTAAAATAAATTTGATTCTGTTCAAGGGTACTTTTAATACATGTGCCATAGGCAAATCAGAATAAACTAATACTGCAGACATATAAAAATAATTCAAATTCAAATGATATTTTATTCAAGTAGACTTTTACATGCAAAATTGAGTTGTTTATGTTAGACATTAACTTCAGAAAAGGATATAACGAACGATTTATTAAAAACTTGGCTATCACAGTATTTGAATAGATATATTTTGTCAAATATAGGCTTTTATCACCACAGCTTTTTTTTTTCATTCATTAACACCGACATATATGATGCTAATAAACAACACCCAATTGATGGATTTCTTTCAGACAACATAAATATAACGAAATTACTAAAGGTATAATAAGCGGCATGTTCATCAGATTTACTTACAGCCGGCACTTAAGGGCCCTAGCAGACGTTTTAGTAACAAAATGTGTTTATAGGTAAGGTGCAGAGGTTAAGAGACTACGCCCCGAGTGTCGGCGACTTGCGGCAGTCGTGCGACGGTCGCGCGACAGTTAGCGCGCACTGCCCGACTTACTGTGCGAGATCAGCCACTGCAGCGTGATATCAATGTTGTCCTTCTCTTTGCACGAGATCGAATAACAACAGATTTCACGGTCCTGAATAGCCGATAGGTTCCTGAAAACAATTGGCATTCCTTTGATACTGGTGAAAGAAAAATGGTCCTAGTTAGGTTACCATCTATTGACCGACTGACTTCAGGGTCATTATATTAATATATTTAGTAGATATTTGGATGTATACAGATGGAAAGAAGTTAGTAAGGCCTTTACCCTGTAGTGGGACAGAGCAGGCAAAAGATATTGGTAAATTTGAAAGAACTTTCATCCTCTTAATGTTTAAACGAGCTCATCTGAAGATTATCACCATCATGTAGTACCTAGTTCAAATTGAAGTTTGGTAATTAACTGGTGACAACTCCTGCGATCGTCAGCGATTCTTCTTTAATGTGATGATGATCTAATTTTTACAAGGGTAAAAATTCTACTTCCTAGCGTTATCCCGGTTAAGTACCAGGCTTAGATTGCAGAGGATTGGCTGCGGGGCGAGTTAAGATGACCGGATGCCATTTGACGTCATCCTCGGAACCATCACCTTATGACTAATATGACAAAGTGACCTTAATCGGGTCGCACTGTTTTACGTGCCTTCCAAAGCACGGAGGAGGTCGGATATCAAATATAAACCAGTGCTAGAATGGGTCACCTATCTATCACCCGGTCGCAGCCAGGGCAACTTTACTTCGCGATCGACTCAAATGCCGACCACTGATTAGGCCACGACCTCCTCTTACAAGGGTAAAAACAGTTTATGATTATCAGTAGACTAAAATTCTGTATTGATTGACTATATCTTGCACTTGTTGACTCCCTAGTGTTTGTAGGGTGTGGTTCCACAGTCTATGGAGCAACTAGTGTCGTGTTCATCTCGCTATTACACCTGCATCTGCAGATCTGATTCGGACTACGGAGGATGCTGTCCGCGTGGCCGAGTTCGGGGTCTGGACCATTTGATTTCCTGCCGATTCGAGCCAAATAACTCATACTCACATGCGTTCGATGAGACCATGTTCGTCCAACGCATGTGGAAGGTCCCGCTTGTTGCCCAGCACCAGCACCGGTATTCCGGTGAGCTGTTGTTTCTCGAGCAGGCTGTGGAGTTCGTTGCGCGAGGCCTCAATCTTATCAGGATCCGCGGCGTCTACCATGTAGCTACAAAATATATTTTTGTTGAAAGACCACCTGTACTCGACTAACTCCACATGAATCGGTGATTTTGTAAAATTTTGAGGCGTTTTATTTATTTGTGTGGCACACTAATCATTTTACTAGAAATCAAGTAGCCTCTATTGCCCCTTGCAACATCGGTTATCTGCTAGTGAAAGTCGTCCAAATGGGTGAAGCCGTTTCGTAAATTACCCAGAACCACAGACAGATAGACAAAAATGTTTTTACTGTAGGTATCTATATATAGTTATATGCAAATGGACAATAAATTAATTTTAAAGTTAGAAACACACTTCAAATTTGTACCCCCTTTAGGTTAGGTACACCCACAAATTCCTAACCTGATAAATTTTCTAGGCAAAAATGTAGTAATCTTATTTTCAATTTTTGCTAAAACACTGTAATCCGTCTATAACACGGCAGATTTCAAATCAAATCATTTATTTACAAAGACCTGGATGATTATAGATTTATTCCGCGTTATTGGAAAACGCGTTGTAGGAGTATTCTCGTACAACGCGCTTGTAAGACCCCGCATGCGCATAATATAATAGTACCTGGATGATCGAGCTTTTGCTCGGTTAAAACTACGTTTTCTAAAAATGAAACCTAGCTAGATCAATTAATCGCCGTTGAAAACTAAATTTTATGAAAATCGTAGAAGCCGTTTCCGAGATGCTAATTATATTATATATACAACATTGCTCATTTAAACATATTAGATTATATATTATAGAATAATATTCATGCGTTATAAGAGTATCGTGTTATAGGGGGATTACGGTACAGAGATTGCAAAATTAATTAATTACATAAAATGTTTCACAGTACAGTGACATCCAAATTAGAGCTTTAATATGAGAACCATATTTACTGAAAATCAAAAAAAAAAAGGTAAACTATATAGGCTAAGTGAAATGATTAATCTAAAAATAATAAATTTACTCACACAATCGCATTGACGCCTCTGCAATACCTCTCCCACATGGAGCGGAATCTTGGTTGACCGCCAATGTCCCAAACCTACAAAGACATTATGTGTTATAAGAAGGTGCCTGAAATACATCACTATTCCCTTAGCTGCCTGCTGTCTGCTCGTTGGCCATTGTACCACAAAAACAGTTATATAAAAAAATGCATATTTGTTAAGTATCAAGATCCGTTGGTATGGTGTACGCTATAATAATTCATTTCTATGTAATATCGTTGTCTACCCGCAAACTAGTTACACAAATAAACTCCGCGGTAGCACTAAACGGTATCTCAACTTTCATGTAGCTTTTTAGCGTGACAATGTTCACTTGTCTAATATGAATTTAGAACTTCATTTATTTAGAATATAATATCAAGTTAATGAATATACGAGACGAGACGAATTTCTTAGCATTCCATGGATTCACCGTGCGGGTGCCGGGTCCATCGCGTTGCAGAGGAAGGACCAACGGCGGTGGGGTTTGAACCGGGTACCTTGCGGATTTCAGTCCATACCTTATATCGTTGAGCTATTGAGGCTCTAATATTATCGATATAATTACGACTAAAATATTCTTTGATTGAGTAAAATCGGTACAACATAAGGCAGTCATGCAATGTTTATTTTAACCTCGGCATTGGCAGTTCCCTGATATGTGAAGGTAATTTATTATTAATTTTAATTGCCATACATTAGACATTATTTGCATAAGACACAATTTTGTTTTTGGCAAAACAAGTTCGTCTTTATGTTTTGTTTGTTTCTGTGCAACAGAAACTTAAATGTAACTATAATATATATTCATATATATAACAGATATATATATAACAAAGCATATACATATCCATCGACTGCGATATTACAGACTGACGAGTGCCCGATGATTTAATTAAGCTAATCAATTGTAACGTTTGCTTGTTTGTGTGCAGTGTTTTTATTGTAAACTTAAACTCAACAACGCGATGTAAGCCAATGATATTGACGAGCTTGCGCGTTTGCATCTACACGTTATGTAACGTCATACGCTCTGCTGGGTGTTGTAGCTGTCATGGCGGATTGTTGTATTTTGTAGTTTGCTTTTTTGTTAATCCCTATTAATCACGCTCGCAATATAAAAATAAATACGTTTGTTAAGCTTTATGCATATATAATTTAAATGATTTCTGATTACTGTCTTCATGGAAATGATGTTACATCTCCCTAAACATTTATGTTATATATTAGTGCTTATTAAATATGTACATATTAGTGCTTATAAAATATCAGAATTGAATAAAATAATTTGGAATTTACATACGGTTCTAAGCTTTCATTTTTGTGGAAAATACAGTCTTTCGAAGAATATTATTTTACGAATTTTTACACTGAGATATGTTTTTATTTACATCTTGGATGAAGAGTGGAGAATTTATTTATTTATCGAATTCACGTTTTTGAAGAATGTAAATAACAAGAAATTCATTGGTAAAATTTCACGGATTAAGTCCGTGCGTAACTGAATTGGCGCGAATCCAAGGTATGAGGCGAGAAAATTTTTGGCGATGACGAATTCCGTCAATGGCAGCTCTTGTTACAGTTGTCTAGGGTTACAAAGTCACATTGTAGTTTAAAAAATTACGAAAAGATGGCGCTACTTTGAAATTTTTAAGAAATTTTTTGCGACTTTAATTTGCAACTTTTATATTATCTCTTTAGCACAAGTTTAAAATATGCGTCCGTTTCTTTCTCTTGACGTTATATTTGTAAAATTTAGTCATTTTATGAAACAAGAGTTCTTGCCTTAAATAAAATGATTATTAATAGTTATTTCGTAGCGAATTGTGAAAACATTATCAAAGGCTATATACGTAACAAAATACTCTTTATATAAAACGTATGTCTGTTATTTTAAAGTCGGTTCAAATATTAAAAAAAAACAGCTGTATTTACGAATCGGAAGATGGGCCTGAATGATCTTGTTCAAACTCTGTTTTCACATCCATACTCAATGATTTCGTATGATCTTCTTTAAGCTCTATTTTATGTCAAAGTATTCTTTGTGATTTTATATGATTCTTTTAAACGCTATTTTCATATCTAAGTCTTCTCTATGATTTCTATGATTCTTTTCAAGCGCTATTTTCATATCAAATTTTTTCCCTATGATTTCGTATGATTGTATTCAAACTCTATTTTTATATCAAACTCTTCTCTATGATTGCGTATGATTCTCTTCAAACTCTATTTTCATACATAGGTTACAGCGTTCGTCGTCGTCGCGTCACAGCGGCAGCATCTGGCGGAGGAGCCCCCTTTTGTTTTTCTACAGGTGTTTTTTTTTATATTACAAACGGGCACTTGATTCTAACTTAATCTCTGTTTTATAGATAACAGGCAACTATACATATTTGTAATATATGGTAATATATAGAGCTGAAGAGTTTGTTTGTTTGCTTGAACACGCTAATATCAGGAACTACTGCTCGGATTTGAAAAATTCTTTCAGTGTGTGATAATAGCCTATTTATCGAGGAAGTCTATAGACTATATATCATGGCGCTAAAATTCAATCCTTTTTTTTTACCCTATTTTACGGTAACGAATTCTCGGGCACAGCTGTTTTTTCCCATAAATAATTTAAAAAGACCAAAAGCGAGAATCGTACCCATTGGCATTCCGATGGGATAGAGTACAGTGGGCTAATCATTCGCTTACTCGAAATTAATTGATTACTGAAACCGAAATAGTGCAAAGCCACTATTCCATAATGTTCCTCTTTTTTTTTTATATCTTTGACGACAGTGTACTTCTTATGTGCCAGTTCTACCAGTATTTCTCGCGATAAAGGACGTCAGAAATGTTGGCGACAACATTACAAACAGACACTTTCATTTTTCTTATGTGTACATATGTATGTAATAAACATCTCCACTCTTAAATATGAAGATTGAGACTATTTTTTACCAAGGGCCGAATTTCTTTTGACAGACTTTACACACAAAGGTCGGGTCTTTGGGAACGTAAGCCTGTGGTTATCCATGTTTTAAAGAGCCTGTATGTGTCACGTTGAGTGACAACAATTGTGACAGAGACCAAAAACTTAGTAATATCGCAAAGTGACATGTTTTACGTGCTTTCCGAAACACGGAGGAGGTTGGATATAAAATATAAACCACTGCTAGAATGGGTCAGCTATCTATCACCCGGTCGCAGCAAGAATTACTTAACCTAGCGAACAACTGAAATGCCAACCACTGATTAAGCCACGACCTCCTCAGTGATAGTTTACGTAAGATGTTAAATTTGCAAAAAACTTCTCTTAGTGATTAAAAAAAAAATCTTTATATTAAAGAATTTTTTTTATAAAATTACTCATTATATAAACTAAATATTATCAACTACAGAATGTGTCATATAGTCCTGTATATATTTATATTTATTATAGTATTTCTCCTATTATATTGTTCTACTTGCTGAGTGTTGGGATTGTGGGGGTTCAGGGGATGACGTCAGACGTCTGTCGGTCATCTTAACTCGAGGCATAGCCATGTGGCTATGCCTATGCAATTTAAGCGGATCCTGGTACTAGACTGGGCTGGGAAGAGAAAAATTGATATTAACTATTCTAGTCACTTTGTAGTATTGTACTATATATACTATATACTATATATACTATATAACTGTAACCGAGTATTGTACTATATATAATATCAAAAGGCACCTTTCTACGAAATAGTCTGTGGCACACTTTTGTAAAACTTGGCCTGTAATAGGAAAGGAAGGTGTGGTTGGAAAAGGAGGAGGCCTTTGCCCAGCAGTGGGACAGTATAGGCTAATTAAAAAAAAAGTAATCGAACTTGAACACATGAGTGTCAAGTTTTTCAATCGTCAACCCACATAGCTCTTAGCCTTCATAAAAAAAAAACACGGAAAATACATTTCATATACTCATGAAATCCAAAGAAACGCGAAAAATTTCCCTCCCATACAAAACTCAAGTGCGTCGGCCACTCCAGTGTATCCACTAAAGTGAAGTGAGCGAAACGCAGCATCCGCAGAATAACATTTATTTAAAGTTCTACCTCGCTTTTTATTTCAGTCAACCAATATTATACTCTAGATCAACACCAATAAGGTTTCTTTTACCCTAAGCAGAGATTTTTGTTAGAATTGGTTTTCTAATAATAGACCGTGAAAGCGCGCTGCATAGAAGTGGAGCTTCGTTATCCGTCTACAACAGGACTCGGCTAATTGTGCACTTTTCGAAGTACTTACATAATTTTGTAAAATAATGTAAGTAGTATACAATAGCTCGTATGTGCCTACTACTATTCGCGAGTTGTGAGTTTTGTTGAAGAGAAGCTTCACTTCGCTCTGTATTTTTACAATTTTTCTCAAATGCAATTCGCTTTGTTTTATTTAATTTCATCCTTTACAATTCTAACTATTTGTTCTATGAATCGAGTAAAAATGTGAGATAATTATATCTAGTTTGAAACTGTAAAGAAGCATCACTTCGTACGTAACTGTGTATTAGCCTGAACATTATTATGAAATTTTGTATGTATTTGTGTAATTCAATATTTATAGTCAACCAAGAAATTGGTTTACAACGCTAAGGTCGAATGTCGTTTGTATTTCAATTAGTTAAAGGTTTATTTGCTTGTTATCAATTACTTTAATTTTTAACAATAGCCCTTAGCAAAATTTTCTTTGACTAGAAGCTGTCATCCAAAACGGTAAAGCACTTACTTGGTCGTCTATACAAAATATACACTACGTTTACCTTTGATAAACTAGGTATGTTAAACTACGTCTACTTTTTGCAACGTGAAAAAGGTAGAGAAGCGTCGCTTCGTCAGTTTAGTTCCATAAGTGTCTATGAGCGTCAGTAGTCACTCGTCATTAAATAGCCTGCAAGTTTGGCCCTTATCATATAAATATTCAAATATACACTCATGAAATTAAAATATTCATATGAAATTTAATATAATTTTTTTACCACACAAACTGCCAGTGAGTCTGATACTTCACTGTATCCACTCCAGTGAAGTGGGCGAAATCCACTGAACAAAATTTGCTCAAAATTCCGCTGCCCTTTTCCTTTAATTCACGGAAATCACAGCTTTATTTTCATGTTGGTAAGAGCATTTTTTACTTGCTTAAATATTTTATTAACAGCGATTTTCAAATGGAAGTTCGACGTATGCGTGGCTAGAGTTAAATTTAATCACGCAGAGCGGTATTATCTTAATGCAATGGTGCATTTATTTTATGTTAGTAAGGTGGTAAATAACTATAGGGTTCTGGTATTTATAGGTTGGGGTTCGACTATTTACAGCTTATTTGACGGCAGTAGCTTGTGGACGCTTGCAAAAAGTTCATACTCACTTTGCCGATCGTATCCTTCTCTATCCCAAAAAACTCTATCAATAATTATTAATAGTTAAGTGCAAAAAAATTATTTGTATGATTAATTTTTACAAACAAAAGCCTTCCTGTATAAAAAATAAGTCTGCGGTAGGTATTGGTGTTAATTATAAAACCGTGTGGAAATAAAAGCGCCAATTTTACTAGCTCTAAGAGTTTTAAATCTTGACGCATTGCGGTGGTGTTTTCATATTCTTTCATTGACGGTATAATTCATTTGAAATTGTTTGCGGTAACAAATGTTATGTCTCGCAACACAAATAAAGTTATTTAAATACATAAAACATCTACAAGAAAAGAGCAATAACGTTTCTCAAAGGTTAATTTTCTAGAAATTTTTAGCCTCGCATCATATCTTTGGCATTTCCAAACCGGTACGATTAACTTACCATCAAGAAAGCGCATTAGAAGCCATATTTTAGTAAAGGTGAAGAGTCAGTGAAACTAAGACGAAGAAGAAGATATAAAGGCGTGTAGAGTTAGAGGCATGGCTCTAAATGACATCTGATAACTTTTAACAGTGCAAGTTATGTGGCCTTATCATGGTAAAATTTTACATGAAAATGTCTTTGGTGGGATACTCATTTCTTAAAGGTATAGTCCATGGGAATCGGTAGGCACGTATTAGATTTGCCAGCCCGTTTACCTTTTGGCTTATAAAAAGTATTTCTCACATTAAAGATGCATACAGTTATGAATTTCAGTAGTTCAATGTTGAAAAGGATGGAAATATGAAATATGAGAAAAGTGAAAAAACAAAAACTGAAACATTAAAATAGAAAATGAAAAAGTGAAATCGGTAAGAACTTGGTTCCTAATAAAGAGAATTTTCCCCAGCTATGAAATATACAGTGGCTGCCTATATTCAGATCTACAATATACTACAGCCAAAGAAGTAGCGTAGTGTTGTAGCTTCTGGTTGTGACTAGCTTTATAGGACTGGAAGTAAACGGTTGGCAACACGCGAGTGAATCCTCACGGTATCTGCCAGCGTCTGTAGGCTACAATTGCTTGCTTAGTCATTTCTTACCTTTTTTCCTTGAGGAGACATTGTGCTTGTTCAATACTTTACCAGTAGGATGAGCCGACTGAAGCCTATGACGGCAAATCTTAGGATGCGGCAAATTTGCCTTCTCAAATGTATTTTTCTTACAGAAAAAAAACTAGATAAGAGCATAAGGTTTTAATACTGTCATTAAAATTCAAGTCTTTTCCACCCCGTTCGTTTTTATTTAATATTTTTCCTATAAATTTCTCCGCGTAAAACCATAATGACACCAACTAATGAAGACTTAGCTATCAGCCAATTCCTCATATTAAAGTGTCACATCATAAGTGTCTGCTGACGCCTTGTAATTTTAAATCATCAGTCTACGTGGTATAGATGCATGGTTTTTCGTGATTTGCGTGAACTTGCTACAACGCTAATGTCAGCATCAATCATAGTTATCCGACCCTCCCCAGCCCCGTCCTTCACGAGTTCACACCTCCAGATGTCTTCAAATATAAACTTCGCGCATTATTTCATTCTAATGGTAGTGCCTTTAAATTACACTTAAAACTATATATTTTTAAGAATGCCAAACATTCTCGTTTTACTTTTAATTTAGTTTCATCACCATCATCAACAGCCTGAGGAGGTCGTGGCCTAATCTGTGGTCGGCATTTTAGTCGATCGCTAAGTTAAGTTGCTCTAGCTGCGACCGGGTGATAGATGGGTGACCCATTCTAGCACTGGTTTATATTTCAGCTTTATTTTATTCCTTCACGCTTACATTTTCCGCTTTGAATTACTTATAAGCGATAAAATATTTACAAAAAAAAACAGATAATTCAGTCGCTTTTTACACTATTGGATTTCAGTAGAAAACGTAAAGTAACTTATACCTTTATCTTGATGTGTCTTTGTAAAAACTTAAAGACATGCAGTGTTATTCAATAAACGTAGTCCCCGCTACATAACGAGATAGCAATGATATCGAGTGGAAAGATACGCCAAAGCAAATCTAGATGGCGCTGTACGGATAGTGCGATGGACGCGGTACAAACGCCGCGCTGTCGCTTGTCATACAAAATCCAACTCACGCTAGCGAAGTTTATTCATACGATCGCTCATTCAGCAAAAACATCACAACTTTATCACAAAAGGCGTGGAAACTTTTTGGCGATATATTTTTATTGCTTATTCAGAGAATGGATCTTTTATTTTCTGCTGCTTTTATATTATTTATATGTTTATACGTTCGTGAGTCACTTGCCTTGGCATTGTAGTACATAAAATTTGTTTTATTATATAGTTCGTAATATTGCTTTTACGTTTACTAGTTGTGACGCCCGATTTCGTCCGCGTTACATAAGTTGACAAGTTTTAGCGTGATGATATATAGCATACAACATTCGTCGATTAATGGGCTGCCAAGCACTGAAATAATTTTTCAAATCGTACCAGTAGTTCCTGAGATTAACGCGTTCATGCGGTGTAGTGGGGGGGAGGTTAAACAATTGTAATAACTCTACTTACATAATACTTGAACGGCTCTATTTACAAAATTATGAAACCAATATATTATTACTGTTTCTTACTGCTGGCCAGAAAATAACTCAATTTAGTCTTTATAAACTAAAAACTTATGTATATTGTTTAATGTTATAATTCTACTACAGACAATATTTTTTAATTAGCCTATTATGTCCCACTGCTGGGCAAAAGTCTCCACCTTCTTATCCACAATCACAAAATCATCATTCAAAAAAAAATATGATCCTGATAGAGACATTTATCAATCAAAAAGAGTGTTCAAAATGAAGTTGAGGATATTATTTTTAAAGAACAGTACAGTCTGATTAGATAATAATATTATACTGAGCAAATATTGGCTAGTTAGTAGACAGGAAGTGATGCCGCTTTGAGTTATGAAACGATGTTAGCCACTAAGAAGACTCATTTCCTGTCATGTGTATGATGATTAATTGATTTACTTACCGTGTTCGCGACGCGTCCGCGTGGAATACTGACTTTAACATGATTTAATAGAATACCTTAAATATCTTGTCTCTTGTCTCAAACTTATAAAACATTCCCATAAACCTTAAAATATTGATCCAGGGTGTGGATCTTCGTTTTTATCTGTCCGATAACTGGTCAGATCCATTACGGGTACGTGACCCCAGAATGCCCTAGCTGCTATTGTCCTACTCCCCCTACAACTCTGATCGGAGTACAGGCGTGAACGCGCGCGAACACCACGAAAACCGGCTTCATTATCGTTCACGCCTGTTTACGGAGCTTCACGACACTAATGTTATTTATGTAGGATTAGTAGATACTACAGTATCTATAAGAATGTCGTTTGTTTGATTCGTTAATCTATTTCCTTACCTTGACTCTAAGCGTTACAGAGACCCATGATTTTAATAGAATTTAATGCATTTAAATACAATAAATAAAAAAAAACAAATAAGTACCGTAAATAACCCTGTTGTAGCCCATGTCCTTTACCAATGTCCAATGGTTCAATATACCAAAATTCATCAAAACTGATTAAAGCGTTTTAGGCGTGAAAACACAGAGCTCTCCAGTAATTAACGATCCGACGTGTAATTAGCGTATCTTTATAAATTATACTTGAGTATATCTCAGATCTCCGGCTAAACGGCAGAATGGAGTTTGGTAAAAATTATTGTAAAATGATTTTATTCATGCCTTAGTAACTTTAATAATATAGTAAAATCCAGAGATCCTTAAGAGGGTACATCTTTACTAATATATTTATTTCTTTACTATATCTTTACTAATACATTAATATATAAAGCTGAAAACTTTGTTTGTTTGCTTGAACGCGTTAATCTCAGGAACTAGTGGTCAGATTTGAAAAATTCTTTCAGTGTTAGATAGCTCATTTATCGACGAAGGCTATAGGCTAAATATCATCGCACGACTTGCGGTTTTGTTATAGGTATCGAACATATAGTTATAGGAAAACTACTTGAAAATTAAAAAAAAAACGGGAAAGAAATGAATGCAAGTAGCCCAATATGCAATAGGAAGGCTTGGTTGGGAAGGAGAGAGGCCTTTGCTCTGTAATGGCAAATTATAGACTAATCAAAAATTAAAAAAAAAAATCGTTTTTGTACGATATTTATTATTAGCACCAAATCGGCGAATATTATGAAGGAAACATGATCTAATATTATAGATTTTTGGCGTTTAATATTAACAATTATTAATTATTGTTTCTAAAATACCGTAATATATTTCAATATAAAATCAATCATCCAAAGTTTTTAAAAAAATGTACCAACTGAGTAAATACACAGAAGACAAGTTGGAATAGTAGATTTTCGATTATGCATTAGTTAACTATAATAGGCGAGACGACAAATTTTGAAAAATAGGTTTATAATGTTCTCAAGTACCTATTATTGCAAAAAAAGTTTTTATTTCTGCGGAAATTTACGTTTTTATAGCAGAAAATGAACTTTAAAAATTTTAGGATTCAAATTCCCTCCAAAATAGTCGATGTTGTCCTAACGTCACTTTATCTTAACAGCGCGTTCCGCTAAGCGTCACCTCGACGTTTTCGCCGCGACCATTACCTGATAGATGGGTGACCTATTCTATTCTGGTTTATATTTGATATCTGATTTCGTAAAACAGGTAAAAGACGTTGGAGATAAATAATACAAAGACGTGGTTGCACTTTCTTTATCAGTCTCAAGGACCTAAGTGAATAATCCGAGATACAGTTAACTCATTTCTTTTATAGGCACCCACAGCTTCCACCTCTTTGCCGTCATACAACCACCAACAGCATTTGTTAATACAATTCTCAATTATGGCAGCACTGTTCTAAACACATATCATTGGTTCCGCCATTATGACCGACCGAAAAGCATTATTTCATTGGTGCCGCCATTATGACAGACCGAATAGCATTCGCCTTAAGCAATGTTCGTCATGGTGGTAATAGATATTTAACACAGATTACATACTGAGGATTAGCCAATACAAATCAAATCCACAACCGTGCGGGGTTTAAGAGCACTCTTTAAAGTCTGGCCACTTTACTTTAACACTCACTTTCACCTTTTCATAGTCAAATGTTGATTAAGTAATGAGCCACTTAGCAACAGTAGCAAATTCAATTATACATATATATGTATAATTGAATTAATATTCTATATAGAAGAAGTTTTAATTCAGTCATGACAAAAGTGTGCTTTACACCTCTAAAGTACACTCTTTCTTTCTTAATTTTCTTTTTTTTAAAGGAAAAGACTAGAGTATCGGCTACCAAAATGATTAATATATTATAATGTAGACATTTTTATAGTGAAATGATGATTAAGTAACGAGCCACTTAGCAACAGTAGCAAGTAAGTAATTACTTTCAAACAAATCATGCTTTAGCTGCATGTATTAAAAAGAATATTAGTACTATAACATAGGTTAACATTTCACTTAAATTATAAGGGATATATAAAAAAGTCCCTAAGTCACACCGTTTAATATATATATGAATAAACATAAAATTTCACTTGCACGAAACAAGGTCAGTTTTTAGTACAGTTATATACATAATATATATATCTTGTCTATTTATATTTAATACTTGAGAAAAAACCTCTAAGTTGGCACGCGACTGGCTCATGTCAGATCAAGTTTTAATCTTTAGCCGTTTGCCTCCAGCACACAAAGGTGCCGACATTTTAACCAAATATTTGTCTTATGTAAATGCGGTAAGCCTAAATGCGTTGTAAGTTAAAAAGTATATACAAAAAAATTATAAAAAAAAATCGAATTAAATGTCTCTTATTTTTATTACATTGGCCCGTTGGCAGTGACCATGCCTTCCGCATTTAGGCTGTGGATTCATTTACTGTCGCGAATCTAGTATACGTATAAATATAAATTTAATTATACAAATGTAAATTTGGCAATTGATTGTTTCAAAAACAGGCATTAAGTTAGCTTAGAAGACAGGTGAACATATAAAGCAGTTTAATTTTCCTGCTTAACATGGATTTCTACAAAATATCACCTACTTCTATTGCCTATTAAGCCAATAATTAAAAAATAAAAAACATTAAAGTTCGAATACATTATATTTATCTACAAAAGTTTTTAAAGTCAAAGCGCAGCTCGGTAGGGCAACGCCTGCGCAGGTTGCAACGATATAAATAAAATGGCTGGAACGAAGCGTACGTTACTAGAGTGGCTTCAATAGTTATTTGAACAGACGAGCTGCCAAATTACTTGACATTATAACAAGTAGAAGTTCAATATAAAGTAGTTTAATTTTCATACATTTGAGGCACAATAAGGCTTGATTTAATCAACCGTACAGCCAACATTTTAATAACAATATATACATATTATATTGGCATATAAAACTTCGCTAACGCAAAGGCGCGGCTTGGTAAGACAGCGCCCGCGCAGGTTGCAAGGATATAAATAAAATGGCTGGAACGAAGTGGAAATTACTAGAGTGGCTCCATTAGCCACGTAACGCGGGAGCTCTGGCATTAGCATAGCCCAGCCTCCGACACCACTACTGGTTCTCGACCGATACTCGGACTTAAACTTGATATTATAATTATAAAGTTTTATTGTAAATTTTATCACTAAAAGATTAATTAAAAATGAAAAATAAAATTATACCTGAGACGTTCACAACTGCTAGTAAAATAATTTTTGGGAATAAAGAATTTTTGATTTTGTGTTTGATTATTTAGGCGATCAATGCTGACATGAAACATTGAAGTTTAATTTGATAGCTCGATAGCTCAATGATAGAGGAACGGAATCCGTAAGATACTAGGTACTAGTTCGCGTATAAATAGATAGTATTGTTATACTAGGTATCAACCAATACAGTTTTACTAGCTTTTTATGTATTGCTATAAGAAACCTTTATAGATTCGCACTTTATAGATCTTTACACACACGACTTTTATAAACAATCTCAGAAGTCAGGGCTATTTAATGTTATGATAATTGTATGGTTTTTACAATAAATAAATTTATTGTTAATTTTTTTTATATTATTTGTCCATCCCTCGGTCCGCCCACAAGGTGCCCTCCCCCCTCCCTCTAGAAGTAGAATTTCCAACCTATC